>ML788441.1:463463-487861 GCA_009831015.1 Picea engelmannii
TTCAGTGTACTGTTGCATAGATCCACATTGTATGTCTGGTGGATATGTTCAAATTTGAGTCTTTAACACATAGATCCACAGTGTATTTTTGGTGGCTATGTTCAGATTTGAGTCATATCGGCATGGATCCACAGTGTATGTTTGGTGGCCATGACCTATCTTACTTGACATGGATCTTCGCATGTTGACATTTATACTTTGATTCATTTGTATTCTGAGTATGGGAATGCCTACCTCAGTGATGATATATTATTGTACTGTATTTCCTTGTTTGTTGGCAGGTTTCCGACCGAGTGTTCCTTGTTCCCTACACACACTCGACAAAGTATTTCAGCTATCACTCTGTTCTAACTTCATACTTTGGGGGGCTCTCTGTTACACATTATTTTCGTCATCCCTATGATCATTAATGATGTAAACCTATCTATTGCCTTCAGAGGGGACAGTGGCCTGAGTTCCTAAAGAGAGAAGGGAGAAGAACTTCTCCTGAGAAAAGAAATTGCTTTTTCCTATGTAAAAACCTTACAAAAAGGGAAGTTCGCAGGTTGCTATATAAGAAGGGTGTGAGAATGACCCATTCTCGCAGGTTGCACTATAGCCAGGGTGTGAGGTGTTCGCAGGTTTCTCTATAGCTAGGGTGCGAACATTCCAACACGTGGGAAAAATGAGCGTTTTCTCGATTCTTCTAGAAGGAGAAGCTTCTATGGTGAGGTGGCATCCGAATGGTTTGGATCTTACTCGCTTTCATGATTTAGTGGGATCATCCTAACCTCCTCACCTTATCTTATTCAACTTATAAAAGGAGAGGAGTTCTCATGGAGAAAGCTAGATTTTTTGGTTGGCTTGGAATTATTACCTTCGGCTTGGTTAGAGTGGCTTTGGGATTTGCTTTGTCAAGATAGATTGTGAGTAGCTATCAGATCTATGGTCTCAGAATCCTTGGAGCAACAAAGTGTGTGGGGAACGAAGGACAGTTGGAAGGGACCTTACGAAATCAAGGCAACGGTTGTAATCTCTTTTTCACATTTAATATAATACAGCAATAGTATTTTTTCCCATAAATATATGTTTTCTTTATTACATAACTCCTTGATCATATGTATAGATTATCTATTGAATATATTGATTTGTCTTCACTTCGATTGGTTTGTACTGTTGTGATCTGAATGACACAAGAGCATTGGAGAGAAGCTTGGAACAACAAAGACCCAAGGAAGCATTCATAAGGTATGTCCATGATCATTGCCTCCTAGTTCATTCAATAGCCTAGATCTAGGGAAAGAGTATTATTTTGTCCTGTTTTGTTCTAGATCCAGGTGGATCTAGGGAGATCGGTTTGTGTTCGCACTTATGGATTAATCCTGAAACAGAGAGGCTCACTCCGATGTTGCTAAAGGAAGGCCTCATGCTATCTCCTCCTTCCTGGCAAAAAGTTAGCTCAAATGAAACACAAAGTCAAGACAAGAAGGCTTGAAGAGGGAGAGTGTTGATAAGGCAAGGCTCTTTCATCAAACCCTAAAGAAAATGACCCTAGGTGTAGATGACTTAGGCCTGGGACATCCTCCTCTTGAAGTCAAAAGGGTATGACTAAAAAAGGAGAAGAGGAGAAAGGAGTGTAGCTATGGCTAGGCTCTCTCTTCCTCTTCAATGGCTAAAGATTTCTCAATCAGGGGACTTGAGACAAGGACCTACTTGTGTGCTTGTCACCTAGGGTTTTTTATCAGCAAACTATAAACATATGCAAGAATATAAGACTAAAACCTTTCAATCAAGAAGTTTTGCAGAAAAAACACTTACATATCACCATGAAATAACATGCAAACCCTAGTTGTAAACCTTCCTTCAAGAGAAATGCCAAAAATATTCCGAAAAGTCTTCCTTCAACAAGTGTGCATCACTTAGTTCAACCAATTACCCCAATAGGGCGCAAAAATCATACCTCACTATTGAGTGAGTGATGATTGATCATAAAATGAGAGTCAAAACCCTCAATATATAGTGTATCAATGACCTAATTTAACTCTTTAGGTCATAAAAAGGCCGACAAGGCCAAAATACCAAAATAATACTTTTTTACATTAAATGTTAAGAAAAAAGCCCTGATCAAGTAAAAATGAGAGTAAAAGGCCCTTCAAGGGAGGCCCTAGACATTTCTAGGGAAAATGAGACACCAAGGAGCAAAACGTTAGCCCCCCAGGGGCCTCTCCAACATGCCACACATGCCACTGATGTCTAGTTTGCCTCCAAAATCATCCATGAAGTTGGATGATGTCATGGTGAAGATGGAGACATCCCAATTCTTCCAAGGATAGCGTTCCACTGAAAAGGGGTCATTCTGCCCAGGTCTAGTCCTGCCAGAGTGCCTTTGAAAAAACCCTGATCCATATCCATCATGTCTCTACCCCCTGATGGGGTCTCAACATCCATCTGGCGGGCTCTTCAGTCCCATGGAGGTCCGAGCTAGTCATCTCCCCATGTGTACCAGTCCAAATGGTACCTTTCCGTCGGGCATGGTCCTGCACATCAAAAGCTACGCCCTCCATGGGCTCATCAGTCACTGGGATCATAGAAATGTTAATCACATCTCATAATCAATATTATTAAACATATGCATAAAACCCTAATACATCAATCAACAATTCAAAGACATTACAAAATCCTGCAATACAAGATTGGAGAAAAAGACAAGACATCCTATTGGGCTAATATCCACAAGAAAAGGAAAGTTTCTAGGAAGATTTCATCCAAGCCATGTAAGTGAGGTGATGTGGCTAGGGGATGTCTAGACATGTGGGTGCAGTGAGGGCCAAGGATGCATAATGTTATTTGTGGGTGCCTTTGTAGAAGGCGAGTCGTACCTGTCATGGATGCATTTTTTTCAAGCCCATTCTTGCCTTTATTCTTTTTATTTTTCTTTTTATTCAAGGGATAACCAGAGGACACTGCCTTGGCATGGTGACCAGAGCTGATAGTGTTACCCACAAGTACTTTCACATAGATGAGAAGGATGGCTTGTGATGAGACCCCCTTTCCCTTGGCCATGCAACCAGAGGTCATTGCCCTGGCGTGGTAACCAGATGGTGGCAATGTCATACTGTTAGGTACCCATGAACCTAATAGGCTGGCTCGTGATGAGACCCCCTATCCTCTGACTAGGTATTGCTTGTTATTTTTCGGGTCCCTCTTGTTTCTTGCTGAGAGGCCTTTTATTGCCTTCTCGAGGATCCCTGGGTGAAGCATCTCGAGGTTTCATTTTTAGGCTTTTGTCTTTTACCAGCTGCTTTTAACTTTTGGGCCTTTAGCCCCTTCTTCCCACGAGATAAGGTGCAATCCCACAAATAGTCCAACCTAATGCTCGGACAAGGGAAATGGGATAAATGAGTGGGAGATAAGATGAAACAGTGGTGCTGTGATGGGAGCAGACGATGGCTTTTCAGAAATTTCCTAGTGGAAAACCAAAACCTATCGACACATGCTTACTAGGGCATCATGTCAATCTCCCCAAGCCTGTTCAAGTGGGATAATGTAATATCCAAGAAGTTTTTATAGATAAAAGGAATCAGATGCATATATTTAAAGGTTTCAATGATCAAAAGTGACACATACTATGATACCTAGACCAATTACCTCATGGAGCAAGAACCTCTTCTGATACAAGACCAAGCCGATGGTGATGGATGTTGTTGCTGCTAACAAGACAAAGTTGATGGAAGAAGAAAAGGATGGGCCCTCCAGGGCCATTCTCAAGTCAATCCTGCTCTCGGTACTCCGTGTTTAGGACTTGTGGGCCTCGAGACATGATCTCCTAGTTATCCCTAAAAAACGGGGATAACATCTGGCTCCAACTCGGGGACATGTGCTCACTGTAGATAGCATGAGAACCTCAACATCTCTGGCATAACCTGCAGACCTGCTCAATCTCGATAGGGACATCAGTAACAAAAATGGGGCGATAATGCCACCCCAACATACGTATAGATACATAAATAAAGAAATCATAAATGAGAATATAAAGTGAAGTACTTACCTGTACTTTCCTGTTGGCTGGATGTTGGTGTAGTCAAACAACCAGTGAAGCCAATCCAACAACGTCCCACGGTACTTGCCTTTGTGCTTCATCATAAACCAAAATAGTGATAAGTCAAGCACAGAAATAACATGGGTTAGAACATGTATTAGATCATCGAGAATCACAAAGTCTAACTCATGGAGACGAGTGGGAGGGGAAAAATTATGCCAATTCAATCATGGAGGAAATTACTCAACCCACTTCAGGAAGGGGTCATGAAAATTCCAAGGTTCATAACACTTACTCAAAGGGTCGGCAAACTGGCTACTTAGGACGTTCTCATACTCTGAGGTTTGGGAAGGGATTGACAAATATGAATTAGATGACTGGCAAATCCTCAAGGGAAGATTGAAAATCTGAGATGATAGACTAAAATATGTAGTTTTCAACCAACCCTTGGATTCTCAGGTTTGCTTAAGAGGAAACTCAAAGCAGAAGCTACAATTCCCAACTACACCTTTAATGAAATAGCAGGGTAAAGTAATAACAGGTGGCTGGAGAAAAAGATCATAAGAATCCTTCTTTAGGAAAACAATGATCTTACTCCCATCAGAAACCGAGCATAGTGGTGGTTGATAATCTTCTACATAGAATGAATCCAAGTGCTCGGAGGAATACTCTTCAAAACACTCAAGGTAAGACTGGAAATCATCAGGAAAACATGGTACTAGGTCAACCTTGGGCATTTGGGGAGCATCAGTAAATATATCATCTCCTTGTTGCCACTGATCAAAATCAAAGATAATCTATTGTGATAACTGTAAAGGCAACAGTTGGGAATGATTCTCAATATCATAAATGGGGTCCATACCAAAACTGATTACATCCCATTTACATCTTCCAACATGTATGAACTCATCAATGTTATCAACAATGTCACTATCTATGTCATAACATGCAGGTTTTGAAACATTTGAAAATTTGTTCTCCTCCTCCTCACTTCCTTCATTATAACGCAAAGCATCATCAAAAACTAGGGGAGGAGAGCAACTTACCGTTTCTTCTTGTGCAGGGGCTTCGAGGACTTTGGCGTTTTCAGCATGGGTTATTTTTTTATCCTCATGGACCACTTCTTTGTCTTTAATTGTACAACAAGGAATATTGATTTTGTTCAAGGCTTCCATTTCTCCTTCATTTCCTGAATCATGGAACAAGGTGTTATTGGAATCT
Source organism: Picea engelmannii (assembly GCA_009831015.1). Taxonomy (NCBI): domain Eukaryota; kingdom Viridiplantae; phylum Streptophyta; class Pinopsida; order Pinales; family Pinaceae; genus Picea; species Picea engelmannii. The sequence goes on from ML788441.1 coordinate 468,703, forward strand.
TGAAAAGGAAAGCAACTAACCTCATCGTCCTTTTGTCGTGCAGGAGAAATAGGCTCTTGGATTGCTTCATCAGAGGGAGGGGCATAGGTTGATACTTCATCATTTTGCTTGGGTTCCATCTCCTCAGCCATGTCTTCAACAATCGCTTGTTGAATGATGGTTTGTTCCGCTTCTTCTTGGAAATCATAAATGAAGTTTTCATGTGAAAGAAAACTTTCCATAGGTTGATACTTCATCATTTTGCTTGGGTTCCATCTCCTTAGCCATGTCTTCAACAATCCCTTGTTGAATTATGGTTTGTTTCGCTTCTTCCTGGAAATCATCAATGAAGTTTTCATGTGAAAGAAAACTTTCCATACTAAGAGTGCCTGAGGTGAAGAGGTCTTTTATCCCGGATAAAGAGATGTTTCATTCAATTCCTACAGCCATGTCGTAAGCTTCATTGAGCATCCTTGGGCCCTTTTTACTGAGAGGCAAGCCTAGGTGTGTCAGGATCACATGGGTATAGAGATGGACAATATACTTGTCTTCAGGACGATGGCTTCTAGGAATCTGACATAGAGTGCCCTCAAACCTATTCTAGAAGTCAAATATGGTTTCATTCTCAGCTTGTTTTATATGTTTGAATCTTGTTAGCAGTACTAATATGTCTCCCAATCTTATACCACATTCATTGAGAAAGACTTCTTCTAGCTAGTTCATAGAGGTGATGCTAGAATCGGGAAGATCATCATACCATTTTTTAGCATTCCTGTGAAGAGTGGTGGGAAAAATTTTCATCACTACATCTTCAGCGTCATCATCGACAGGATGGAGTCCAAAATAAGAATAAAAATTATTCACGTGAGAGTCAACTCTTTCCCCATTTCTACTAGTGAATCTAGGGAGCCATCTTTATTTTATCGGGGGCATTTGTCATGGGTATCCAGGGATTTTGCTCATTTCTAAAGGCTTGTAATTCCCGGGATCCCATTGTGAAGTCATTGTTGGATTCATCATTAGTGGAGTCGCTAGATAGTTTTCTTGAAACTATCAAAGAAATAGGGAAAACACCCTAGTGGAGTCACCATGAAATCTTGTAAGATAAGGCTCTGAGGCAAGGCTTACCGAAAAGTGTCGTCTGAGGAGAATTGATTCAGTGTTCCTCGATAGCAGTGCCAAAATGTTATCGCATAGTTTGTATCTAGGTCAAATGACTATAAGATGGAGGTCCAAACTGGCATAACAGGAACCTATCCCACCCAATGTCACCTCGATGGGATGGTTCTTTCTTTTTAGGGAGGTAAAGCCCAGGGGAGATGTCCCCGGTGACCTGGGGTTTTGAAGAGGCAAAGGTTAAAAGGAAAAAGGTAAAGTTTCCCCTTCACATGTCACCACCAAAGTAGATAGTTCAGCCAAAGGCCAATTCAAAGTAACCCCCAAAGAACAAAGTACCTTCCTGGAACAAGACAACAACAAACAAATATTCACAGGCTAACATTCAATGGGGTTAGTACTTCATACAATATATGACTATCTAAACAACATGTAAGCAATTATAGTAGTAAATATTGACGAAGTCAATTTTTATCAATACAGCTGTGAAAATAGAGTCACTTCATCAATAAGTAATGGAACGATGCAACATTCAAAGAAAAAATCAACACCTTATTTAGTAAATGCATTAAAAACCATCCAATTGCTCACAAGATAAGATGTTGCTGCATTAAGATGAAATAACCAAGTGTGACGTCAACAACTTAGGGTTAGGGTTAGTAGTTAGGGTTTGCTTCAAAAAGGTTTTAAGGGTTGTTTGTGATCAATTTTACTTCAACGCTGGAGGTCTTAGATCAGTGCCTTAGGGTTAATGGAGTCAATAAGTGATGGACGCAAGAGTTGAAGGGAAAGAGATTTTAAAGGACTAGAGGGATAAGTTTTGAAGTGCTGCTAGAGCAGGGCTTCAAAAGAAAAACTCTAGGGGAGAGAGGCTCACTCCGGTGTTGCTAAAGCAAGGCCTCGTGCTCTCTCCTCCTTCCCGGCAAAAAGCTAGCTCAAATGAAACACAAAGTCAAGACAAGAAGGCTTGAAGAGGGAGAGTGTCACTAAGGCAAGGCTCTTTCATCAAACCCTAAAGGAAAATGGCCCTAGGTGTAAATGACCTGGGCCTGGGATATCCTCCTCCTCTTGAAGTCAAAAGGGTATGGCTAGCAAAGGAGAAGAGGAGAAAGGAGTGTAGCTACGACTAGGCTCTCTCTTCCTCTTCAATGGCTAATGATTTCTCAATTAGGGGACTTGAGATAAGGACCTACTTGTGTGCTTGTCACCTAGGGTTTTTTATCAACAAATTATAAACATATGCAAGAATATAAGACTACAACCATTCAATCAAGAATTTTTGTAGAAAAAATACTTACATATCACCATGAAATAGCATGCAAACCCTAGTTGTAAACCTTCCTTCAAGAGAAATGCCAAAAATATGCCAAAAAGTCTTCCTTCAACAAGTGTGCATCACTTAGTTTAGCTAATAACCCCAATAGGGTACAAAAATCAGACCTCACTATTGAGTGAGTGATTATTGATCATAAAATGAGAGTCAAAACCCTCAATATATAGTGTATCAATGACCTAATTTAACTCTTTAGGTCATAAAAAGGCCAACAAGGGAAAAATACCAAAATAACACTGTTTTACATTAAATGTTAAGCAAATATCCCTAATCAAGTAAAAATGAGAGTAAAATCCCCTTCAAGAGAGGAACTAGCCCTTTCTAGGGAAAATGAGACACCAAGGAGCAAAATGTTAGCCCCCCAGGGGCCTCTCCAACATGCCACACATGCCACTGATGCCGAATCTGCCTCCAAAAACATCCATGAAGATGGATGACGTCATGGTGAAGATGGAGACGTCCCAAGCCTTCCAAGGCTGGTGTGACACTGAAAAGGGGTCATTCCCCCCAGGTCTAGTCCTGCCGGAGTGCCTTTGAAAAAACCTTGATCTATATACATCCTGTCTCTACCCCCTGATAGGGTCTCAGCATCGACCTGGCGGGCTCTTTAGCCCCATGGAGGTCCAAACTGGTCATCTCCCCATGTGTACCGGTCCAAATGGTACCTGTTTGTCGGGCATGGTCCTATACATCAAAAGCTACGCCCTCCATGGGCTCATCAGTCACTGGGATCATAGCAATGTTAATCACATCTCATCATCAATATTATTAAACATATGCATAAAAACCATCATTCAACAGCTCAAAGACATTACAAAAACCTGCAATACAAGATTGGAGAAAAAGACAAGACGTCCTATTGGGCTAGTATCCACAAGAAAAGGAAAGTTTCCATTAAGATTTCATCCAAGCCATGTAAGTGAGGTCATGTGTCTAGGGGATGTCCAGACATGTGGGTGCAGTGAGGGCCAAGGATGCATAATGTTATCTATGGGTGCCTTTGTAGAAGGTGAGCCGTACCTGTCATGGATGCATTTTTTTCAAGCCCATTCTTGCCTTTATTCTTTTTCTTTTTCTTTTTATTCAAGGGATAAGCAGAGGAAAATGCCTTGGCATGGTGACTAGAGCTGACAGTGTTACCCACAAGTACATTCACAGAGATGAGAAGGTTGGCTTGTGATGAGACCCCCTTTCCCTTTGCCATGCAACCAAAGGTCACTGCCCTGGCGTGGTAACCCGATGGTGGCGATGTCATACTGTTAGGTACCCATGAACCTAATAGGCTGGCTCATGATGAGACCCCCTATCCTCTGACTAGGTCTTGTTTGTTATTTTCCGAGTCCCTCTTGTTTCTTCCTGAGAGGCCTTTTATTGCCTTCTTGGGGATCCCTGGGCGAAGCATCTCGAGGTTTCATTTTTAGACTTTTCTCTTTTACCAGCTGATTTTACCTTTTGGGCCTTTAGCCCCTTCTTCCCATGAGATAAGTTGCAATCCCAAAAATAGGTCAACCCAATGCCCGAACAAGGGGAATGGGATAAATGAGTGGGAGATAAGATGAAACAATGGTACTATGATGGGAGCAGATGATGGCTTTTCAGAAATTTCCTAGTGGCAAACCAAAACCTATGGGAACAGGCTTACTAGGGCACCCTGTCAATATCCCCAAGCATGGTCAAGTGGGCTAATGTAATATACAAGCAGTTGTTAGAGATAAAATGAATCATATGCATATATTTAAAGGTTTCAATGATCAAAAGTGACACATACTATGATACCTGGACCAATTACCTCATGGAGCAAGAACCTCTTCTGATACAAGACCAAGATGATGGTGATGGATGTTGTTGTTGCTGACAAGACAAAGATGATGGAAGAAGAAAAGGATGGGCCCTCCAAGGCCATGCTCAGGTCAATCCTTCTCTCGGTACTCCATGTCTAGGACCTGTGGGCCTCGAGACATGATCTCCTAGTTATCCCTAAAAAACAGGGATAACAGTACCTGTTGGAGCAGAAGGACTTAAATGAAAGGTAGCATAAATGGGTGAGCATAATCTAGCGCTGTGACTTTGACATTGAATTTGTCAAAGGGAAGAAAAAAGTGGTGGTTGATGCATTATCCAGGAGACCATCCATTTATGCCATGACAAATGTGTTTGTTGATTGGAAGGACCACTTAGTGATGGAATATGCAAAGAACCAGTTCGCTTGTCAGGTAATGGACGGGAAAATATAGGATGATAACTTCAGGATCATTGATGGCCTTGTTGACCGCCTATTCAACTAGGGGGTCAACTCCATGTGCCATGAAGTAATGCATCATTAGATGCTAGTATGTCGAAGACAGTTTGGTTCTACTAGGCAATTTTTGCCTCCAGCACAAATTTTGTAAGCGAGATTACCGCACCCCTGCGTGGGTTAATATTGCAATAAGTCTACATGGATCATGTTAGGTCAGTTTCCTTAGGGTTTTTTCATTAGGAGAGTTCCTTTCGCTGAGTTTTTTTTATCCTCAGGAGGTTAATGTGGCCTAACTAGCTGGGTTAATCTCCCTTGAGTTTTTCACTCCCACCCAATAAATCCTAGAAAAGTGGTGAAAGGTGTTCTAATGAATTTATTCATAGGTATCTAGTGTTTAGGAATGTTGTAAATGACCATGTCAGACAGCACGCGAAATTTCGCGGAATTCCGTCAAGTATAGCTAGGTTTTTTTTAAGGTTTTGAATTAATTAATTAATTAATTCTGGGTATTTAATGTAAAACTTAAGTCCTGGTATTTGCAATAGGGGTATTTGTACTCAAAATAAATCTAGTGAGACCCCCTGCACCTTTGGACCAAGTTTCAACTCAGTCGGACAAGTTTTTCTAGGTTGTTTGTCCGCTTAGGAGTTTTTCGAGAAAAAGACGGTTTTAATTACCAAACCCAAAACATGGGAAAATGTAATTTTTGTAATAGTGGACCAAATTGAGTGAAGTAAGGGGCAAATAATGTGAGAGATACCCCACCTAACCTATTCCTACCCTTCACCTACCCTTTGAACTCCCTTTTAATTAAAATTAAATTTTAATTTATTTCCCCACTTTGAGCTTACGTACACTTCTCCCACGTGAGGATGTAATAAGTCGTAAGGTGATTTAATGACTCATTTAATGGATAAGTTATGGGGCCCTCTCCCACTCACACCCCTCCTTCTTTTCCTCACGTGGATGATACGTCCCCCCTTCCACGTATTAGTTGGAGGCTCAATCTTTATATTGGTGCGTGGGTCCCTACTCCACGTCCCTATACCTCACGCCTTACCTCACGATTCTTTTGGAAATCCCATGCATGAATTGGAAAGATCATTTGATTGGTACGTGGGGCCTCTCCTCCACACTCAATCGGACTCATGGCTTTCCCTATCCGTCCTCATTTTTTTCCCTTTGAAGCTCACGTCCAGCACATGTTCCTCACGCACCTCCCACATAACCTTTGGAAACTCTCCTTTTAAATGGAACGTGGGCCTCCTCTTAGCTCATTCGTTTAACCTTTCTTGTTTTATCCTCTCCACTATCCTTTACTTACCATTTCCCTTCACCCTAAAAGCTCACTCTTTCATTGGTTTGAGTTTCCTCATGAATTTAGATCTTGACATTTGTCAATGATCTAAGGGGGGTCTCATTGGTTTCTTTTTCTATTTAAGAAACCTTTCCCTCACTCTTTACTCACCTTTCATTATTGCACTGTTATGCTACTAGTTTATCACCATCCCATTCTCTCTATCTCTCTCATTATTGCCATACTTCTTCACTGGTTTTGTTCTTGAAGGGCTTGTGGAAATTAGTTGTCACAACCTCTTCCCATTGGATAATAAAAAGAAACGCTTTGGAGGATTTTGGGAAGATCTACAAGTATTTGTGTTCTTACAAACATATGAGGTATAATCGTTTTGATTTCATATAATGGTTGCATGAATGGATCTTAGGTAAAGTATCTTATTTAAGTAGATCTTGCAAAGATTAGTCTTGTGAATCTATATATGTGGTTGGCTAGATAGGGTGCAAGTATTTCACTTTATTAGATTAACCCTCCATATTATCCATTGTATGCATGCTATTGTGTGAGTTTTTGCATGTTGGACTTCAAGAGCTTCATTAGGGTGCCTCTTGGAAGAGTCTCCCTTTGAGATTTTCATACACCCTAAGTTATTTCTGTATTGTTCACCTTTTCTCATTCTCATTTCAGTAGCTAACCTGCTTAGATAGGTCACCTAAAGTCTTTAAATTTTTTGGTTCTTGTATGCACGAAATCTTTTCCTAAAAACAAAGATTTCATAACATTTTTGAGTGTGTTGTAGCTCAAATCAACAAGCAATAGCTTGCTGATTTTTGCAGATTCTCGCTAGGACAAGGGGGCATACTGCCCATTTTCATGCACAACACACCCTCAAGCAACTCCTCTCATAGTGGTAAACGCTTGTCTTTTCCTTCTATATTCTAAATCACTGTAAAGCAAGCCCAAAGGAGTTGTACCCAAGTGGCTTGCATTCTTTCCCTTTCTGTCTTATTTTCGCAATCTCTAGATTAGATCTCTTTTGTTTATTTTTCATGCTTGGTTTGGCTAGATTAGTTGTGGTTTCTACATGCATGCTTACGTAAAATAATCTAGAGTAGATCTCATAACATATGCTAGCTTCGAGCCCGTGGAGGCATCCTGGATATTTTTCTTTTCGTTTATCTTACCTTGCATGCAGTCTTTAATTTCATAAACCTATCACACACACATGCGCTAATCGGTTAATTAACTTTTCGGTTCTGTCTTTTACTTTACATGCAAGCAATTGTTTCTTAAGTTTTTCATCTTATGTACATGCATGCAAGTATCAATATCTTAAGGGCTTAATCAACCTTTTACAATTCCGCAAGTTACTTTCAGTTCTCATACTTCACTTTTGCAATATAACATTTAAGAACTTGTTTGGCAACTTCATTGTTAAAGGGCTTCAGCCTTCACGTATTTAAATTTTCAATACTTTGGCAATTTTGTTGAGCAAACTACAAGCACTCAATCACACTTCACATTATTTAGCTCATAGATCTAAAATTCATTAATTAGACTTAATAGGACACCTTAACTCACCATCTTCACCACTTAAAAACTGGGGTTTTGAGGAAAGCCACGGAAATTTTCCGGAGTACTCGGCCTTAGGGTTGACCTGTGAATCTAGGGTAGGCCTCGTTGCCTCACTTCTTGAGCATCCAGCAACCACTTGGTAATAGGGGGAGGAGAGTTTTGGGTTGACATCTAGATAGGGCTAAAATTAATCTCACGTTTAACCACTTAATTTAATTTTTAGGCTACAACACCAGGCAATACAGTTACACACTTGCAAGTTCACTAGTCTCACTGTCCTTTTTACATTTATATGCAAGTCATGATTTATGTGTTGTAGAATAAACATTTAAGTGGTTATATCTTTGTCATCTGGAACTCACTTTACATTTGCAAGCCTTCATCTTTATTTTGTTCCTGTATATGTGGTGTGATCCTTCAAGAAGTGTGCATCCACCTGGAGGCATTCTCTCGATTGGGTCTTGAGTGCTTTGCATATCTTGGCCATTGAAAAGCAGTCCAACGGAAATCTATCTATTGTGAGCATGCTTGGCTTCATGTGTTGATCTCGTTATCTTATGTATCTTTAATTCCTACACATGTGAGCAAACTTGTGAGTATATTGTATATCTTGTATCTAGTCTTAATCTGTATATCTGATTTATTCTTTTGTATCTAATTGTATCTATCTTATTGTAATACTTTGTAACTTATCTTGTAACGAACTTTCCCCCTAACTTAGTTGACCCCATTTCCCAATCTTAGGCACTAGTCTTAGTTGCTCTAGGAAAAGGTCTGACTCTCATACTTAGATAGTTGCATCTTGCATTTGTTGATTGACATCTTAGGCTAGATTCCCCCTGACATTTTAACCAATTAAAACCAACTCCTAGAACATCAAATATTAATCTCATCTAGTAACTAGGGTCTACCCCCCTTAGCTTCCCTAGGAGTTAGACTAGACGAAAGAGGTTCAATTCAAAGTGACAGCGTGGACTTTGAACCTAGGCATTGTGCCTCTAAGGACACACTAAGTGAGCATGACTTAGCTCATGTTTGCAAGTGTGTATAAGGATGGCAACATGCCTCATCTATTATAAGGGTCGACTTGTTTTGGTTCTTGAATTGGCCTTCAAGGCCAAAGTGTTGCAGGCATGTCATGACTCACCAATGGCAGGTCACCAAGGGATTGGTAAGACATATAGGCAAGTGAGGGAGAGGTTCTCATGGAAGGACCTCAAGGAGGATGTGATGAGTCATGTCAAGGAGTGACCTACTTGCCAGGAGAATAACGACGAGCACACTCACCCAACAGGACTACTGCAACCCCTACCAATCCAAGAGCACAAGTGGGAAAGCATATCCATGGATTTTATCACAGGGTTACCAAAGGCGTAGGGGAAGGACTACATTTTTGTAGTGGTGGACAGGTTGAAAAAGTTTGCACACTTCTTCTCCATTGCTACAGACTTCAGTGCAACACAGGTGGCCGAATTATTCTTCAGGGAGATCTTCAGACTACACGGCCTACCCAAAACAATTGGCAGTGTCAGGGATAGCAGATTCATGAGTACATTCTGGCAAGAGTTATTCAAGCTAGTTGGTACAACCTTGACTCCTAGTACTAGCTATCACCCTCAGATGGACGGACAAACCGAAATAGTCAACAAATGGGTGGAAGGCTATCTCAGGAATTATGTGGCAGGGTGGTAGAAGGCGTGGGTGAGATGGCTACATTTGGGGGAATACTACTACAACACCACCCATCACATGTCCATTCGCATGACCCCATTCAGGGCATTATACAACTATGATCCACTCTCTTTCGTGGATATTTCTTTTGGTGATAACAGGGCTCCGATGGTACAGGACCGAGTACAACAGAGTGAGGATATCCACAAAGAGATGAAGGATCATTTGTTGAGGGAACAGAACCAACAGAAGGTCCAAGCAGATAAACACAGAGTTGAGCGTACTTCTGAGGTTGGTGATTTAGTTTACCTAAGGCTCCAACCATACATGCAAGCTTCTATAAAAAGAAGTGGAGCGGAGAAGCTACAACCACATTTCTTTGGGCCCTATAGGATCAGTAGGAAGGTAGGGGCCATAGCTTATGAGTTGGAGCTTCCACAGGACAACGGGATACATAATGTATTCCATGTGTCTTGCTTGAAGAGGGCCATCAACCAACACATCACGCCCCTTGAGGTGATGCCTCCTTTGGACGAAGAGGGGCAACTGGTTCTGATTCTAGAAGAGATACTGGAGGTTCGGGAGAAGAGGTGTAGAAAGAGAAGCATCAAAGTGTACCTGATCAGGTGGAAGGATTTACCCATTGAGGATGCCACGTGGGAGAATGAACAAGTGGTATGAGAGACAGGTTTGGAATTGCTTGAGGACAAGTAATTTCTAGCAGGGGAGATTGTAATGTCCCCCACCTCTTGATGAAGAGGTCTGGGAGGACTTAGTGGTCTAGGCATCCACACTAGACCATAGTCTCATAGAGCATGGGGAAAATTCAACCAAACTAATGTTATATTTTAAAGTTGACTTAGAGAAAAGGTAAAAAGAGTAAAAGAAGTAACTCAATGAAGGAATAGAGCACTACAGGTTGAATTAAGAGTTGACCCTAGGGGTTAAATTAACTCAACAGAGAAACATAAAACAAGTATAAAGGAAAGGCTAGGGCACACCTCTCATTTCATTTTGGATATTTTGGTATTTTCTTGTTGAGCTCTTGAGCATGCAGTTTTGAGGGTTTTGAGTTTACAAACACTAGGGAGAAACTCAGTGGTGAAAGATTCCACTCACTTGTTCCAAGATTGGTCTTGGGGATGAAATACGCAACCGACACCATTCTACATTCATCATAGGTTCCTTCATCCATTCAAGAGAGTAGTAGGGTCGTACTATTCAGGGTTTTACAGCAGTGGCGCATCATTGGTTGAAGAACAGTTCGATCCATCTTATTGAGAGGGATTTGGGAGATTCCAACATCAGGGTTTACTTGCAGGACCTTGCTCATCAGTTTGGAGGCTTTCTTGAGGAGTTACTACGGCTAGATCATTATCTGCAGGTTGGGACGGCTTTGGAGGTAGGAGGACGTTTTGGTGACTCAATAATTCTTAGATCTAGGAAGCTCCGCCTCAGATCTAATCTTGAAACTTCTCCTAGGGGTTTGCGATTGCCAGATCTATCATCCTAGAGAGTTTCAGGAGGTTTGGAGGCCTCATTCACCCAGGCCAAATTATAGATCTTGTCTAGGGTTTAAGGAGGGCCGAACCTGTTTAGGGTTATAACAGTTGGAGGAGGAAGACGTGGTATTTGAGCTTCATATCTCAAGAGGGGGTTCATATTGACCTGATCTATTTATTGGTGGAGATTTCTAGCATTTGGAGGTCTTCTTTAAGAGGGTCAAACCCTTGGTCTTCATCTTCTTCAGCAGGACGTACGAACAGCTAGGGAGGTTGTGCAAACCCTAGCTTTTGTATTGGCTCTCTCACATTGTATTCAGCCTTTGGGAGGCTTGTCTTGTATTCCAGGAGCATTTTTAGCAGCTCATATTTTCTATTCTTGGAGCCATCTGATGTTATTCCAGATCTGCTTGTATATTGTATCAGGTGCTTGCTTTCTCATAATAAAAGATCATCTCTTTGTGTGTGGTTCCATATCTGTGTATAGTTGAAGATCTTTTATGTATTGAATGCATCTTGAATAAAATGTGATTGAATAATTGAAATAAACCCTAAGGCCGAAATATCAGTTGCCAATCTGCATACACAATAGTAAAACAGTTAAGTAAGAAGTAAGTTAGTGTTCCCAAGCAAAAAAATTGGCTTGGGAGCATTACAGTGGTATCATATCTTTGATCCTCCCATCCTGTGAGGATTAGCACATGCAGAGGTACAGTGGTATCTATATGGGCCGAAGGAAGAAACAGGAAAGTGAAACAAGGGCCGAGATGGAGGGATAAGGTGATGACGGTGAGCCCTAAGGCCCCACTTACTTAGGACAAGAATTCAATAAATCCATAAACCAAACAAAAAGTAAACTAGTCATCCACTTACAGGAGAACTATGATGTAACCCACAAAGGACAGGCCGAAATTAGTGAGACCTTGAAGAAGGTAGATGAAAACCTGAGGAAGGTGGATGAGAACCAGACTAGGATAATTGAGCTATTGATGCAGATGACTCACAAGGGGTAAGGTCCAGAAACGTATGAAAATAGGGAGATTGGTGGATCACACGGTGGAAATATGTATAATCCAGAAAAGGTTCCCAAGTATACTCCCGAACATGTTCCCTATCATTAGTCAGAGGGAAGCCATGGAGGGAGCACCCCACATGGACATATGGGTAGCAGGGCTAACCCTAGACCCTACTTACCCACATTCACAGACGAACAAGCACAACATGAACAGGTGGATGACTTTGTTAAGTAGATGGAACGGTGTACCAGGGAGTACAATTATTTGGACATGATGATTCAGAGGTAGATGTCCCTCGATCAATACTATCAACTCAAATTCAGAAACAAGCCTAGGCCGAACCAAAGGAGAAATTATGAGTTTGAACGTAGAGCAGGGAAGATGGAGATTCCTTACTTTGATGGTACGACCAAGATGACAGCACAGGCGTGGGTGCAGAAGCTGGATACTTATATGCAGCTTAACCCCATTAGGGAGATGGAAGCCATCAAATTTGCCACCATGTACCTATTTGGAAAATATCATGATTGGTGGTATCATGCATTGACCACACTAGGCCACAGTCAGATAGCAGCATATACAGAGTTCACTCAGAGACTCATTGACAGATTCGACTAGGCGGACCCTAAGTTGCATTTTTAGAAGCTCACACAGCTCAGGAAGACAGGAGAACTAGAGGTATACATTGAGGAATTCCAGAGGTTAGCGGTTATTTTGCAGGATATATCACAGACCAGACTTATGATGCTCTTCACTGAGGGGTTGATGGAACCCTTAAGGGTTGGGTAAAGGATTTTAAGCCTACCAACTTAGAGGATCCTATTTGGAGGACGAGAGACATAGGACCAGCTGCCATGCCGAAATTTGTGCCTAGACCACCTCTTAACACAGGAGGTAGAGATCAGAGACCTCCAATGAACCCAGGAAGACATGACCCAAGGGGGTTTGACAGGGGCAGAGGTAAAGTGGATGAAAACACCATAAGGGAATTGAGGAGGAAGCAAGTTTGCTTCAGTCTCAAAGATCCATGGAACAAAAATGCATGGGCCGTGGCCAAGTACACTACATAGAGGTAACTTCAGACAATGAGGAGGAGGAGAATTTCGACCAAATACAAAAAATGGAGGCAGACACCACAGAGACGACAAAGGAGGAGACCATAGGTCATGATAGTACGGATTAGGAGTGTTATCCCCAATATCTAGGGATAACTAGGAGATCATGTCTCGAATCCCACATGGTCCCAGACTTGGAGTACCGAGAGCGGGATTGACTTGAGCATGGCCCTGGAGGGCCCATCTCTCTTCTTCTTCATCAGATTTGCCTTGTCATCAGTAGCAGTTTCCATCACCACCGGATTGGGCCTGCATCGGAGAGGACTCTTTCTCCATGAGGTAATTGGTCTGAGGTATCATGGTATGTGTCATATTTGATTGTTATAACCTTCTTATATATGCATTAGGTTCCTTTCATTTCTGACAACTGCTTGGATCTTACACTAATCCACTTGACCATTTTTGGGGTGATTGATTGGGTGACTTAGCAAGCTGATATTCATGGGTTTTGGTTAGCCACCAAGGGGGATTTGCAGAGCCATCGTCTGCTCCCACCATCTTATCACATTTACATCTTATACCCCGCTCATCCATCACATTCCCCTAGTCTGGCCATTAGGATGACCTTTGAGGGTTACATCTTGTCTTGTGGGAAGAAGGGGCTAAATGCCCAGGGGGTAAAAGCAGCTGGTAAAAGATAAAATCCATAGGAAATAAAACCTAGATATGCTTCGCCCAGGGGATCCCCGAGAAGGAAATAAAAAGCCTCTCGATAAGAAACTAAGGGACCCTAAGAAAAAAGATAAAAAAAAAGACCTAACCAAGAGGATGGGAGGTCTCATCACGAGCCGACCCATTATGTTCATAGGTATTTAGCAGTATGACATTACCACTATCTGGTCACCAAACCAGGGTAGTGACCTTTGGTTGCATGGACAAAGGAAAGGGGGTCTCATCACGAGCCAGCCTTATCATTTCTGCGAAGATACCAGTGGGTAACGCTGTCAGCTCTGGCCACCAAGCCAAGGCAGTGTCCTCTGGTCAGACCTTGAAGTAAAAAAGAAAGAAAAGCAATAAAAGAAAAATGAAGGCAATAAAGGGATTGGAAAAAATGCATCCATGACGGGTACAGCTCGCCTCCCACAAAGGCACCCACAGACAACACCTGCCCTTGGTCTTACTATGACAGGACATCCCTAAAAACCATATCACTGCATAAAACATGGCTTGAAAGATCTTCTGAGGAAACTTTCCATCTGTCGTGGGTATTAGCCCAATAGGTTGTTCTGTCGGTTTCCTTAGCTTTGTATAGTAGATCTGTGTAATATCTTTGAGCTCTTAGATGATATGTTAGAAATTTCATGCATATATTTGATAACTTTAATGATGAAATATGATTTACATTGCTATGATCTCTAGGACTAATGAGCCCATGGAGGGCGTAGTCTTTGATGTGCAGGACCATACCCGACGGACAGGTACCAGAGGACAGGTACACATGGGGAGATGATTAGCTTGGACCTCCATGGGGCTGAAGAGCCCATCAGATGGTTGCTGGGATGGCAGAGGCAGGACAACGTCATGATGAGCCCTTGCATGAAGAAGACAGAAGGACGCCCTCACCAAAACACTTTGGCAGAGATTGACGTAAGGGGGATCACCCCTTACAGATGAGATGATGGCTTTGATTGACAGGATGCCACCCAGGGCAGGCTGAACGTTTTCTGGAGGATGTGGCAGTGTGCTTGGACCATTTGGCATGTGTGGAAGCTTGCAGGAGCCCTAGAAGGGCCAACGTTTTTCCTTTTGGATGCTGATGATGCCCAAAAAGGGCCAACGTCTCCCTTAGAGGGGCCTAACATCTCCCTTTTTATCTCTTACTTTGACATTTTAGCATTTAATGTGACAAATAATGGAATATTGTTAAGTCATCCTTGTTGACTGTTTTTAATGACCTATTTTGTAATTAAAGGTCATTTGGATCATATAAATTGAGGACGTTGAGCCTCATTTTGGATATAACATAACTCACTCTCTTGTGAGAGACTTCTTTTTAGTCTTTTGTCTTGTTATTGGCTCTTGGAGTTGAGGCGCTACACTTGGGAGGATTATCTTTGGCATGCATATGGTGTTTTTATCATTGGAAGGTGTTATAACTAGGGTTTGATAAGCTCATCATTGATTTGTAAGTGTTTTTCTCATACAAAACTTCTTGATTGAATGGTTGTGGTTTAAAATCCTTACATGTATAGTTACATTGTTATTTTTATGC
Organism: Picea engelmannii; assembly: GCA_009831015.1. NCBI lineage: Eukaryota > Viridiplantae > Streptophyta > Pinopsida > Pinales > Pinaceae > Picea > Picea engelmannii. Next base: position 483,758 of record ML788441.1, read on the forward strand.
TTAATCATTGAAACCCTAGGGAGCAAGCACACAAGTAGGTCCTTGCTTTATGTACCCATGATAAAAGCTTGATTAGACATTTGATTAAGAAGGATATATCCTAGCCATTGCTACACTAGTTCTTCTTTTTCTGAGTTAGATTTGGAATATAAGTTGAAGAAGGAAGACGTCCTAGGCCTAATTAAGTTTACACCTAGGGTTTTAACCTTTTAGGGTTTGAAGAGCCTTGGCTCTACAACTCTTTTCAGCCCTAGATTTATATTTTAAAGCTAGCCGTTTTTGCCAAAGAGTCTTAAGGAAAGAGGGAGGAGCATGAGGCCTAGCTTTAGCTACACCAGAATGAGCCTCCTCCCCTTAGGGTTTTGACTTGGTGGCCCTGCCATTGCAGCACCATTAAGCCTAACTCTCTCATCCTTAGGTTTAAATATTTCCAAGCCTTTAGCCTCTCTCTTTGACTCCATTTACCCAAGGCACTAGTCTAAGAATGCAACGTTGAGTCTTTTGTGCTAAAACAATCTTTCTTGCTTTCAAAAATTGAAACCCTAACTAACCCTAGCATCATACTAACCCTAACTAGTTGATGACGTCTTGCCTCTTTTTAACCTTTGCTTAGTATAAAAGTTGCGGCCGAGTCATCTATTGATAGACATACAAGTGTTGAGTAATTTCATTGGCTTAAAAAGCAAAACGTTCACTTTATTGTCTAGCTAACCTAACCCTAACCCTAAGATGATGTCATGCCTATTTTGAACTCTTGTTTGACTTAAAACGTTGTGGCATTGTCATCCATTGATAGACTTTGAGTCGTTGATCATTTTCATTAGCTTAATTAGCAAAACGTTCTTCTCATTGTCTACCGAAACTAACATAGATTAGGGCTGACGTCACCCTTAAATTGTACAGTGACGCAACAACAATATTTATATATGAGCATATTTAATGCATTGTGAGAACAAAAGGATTGATTTTGTACATTGAATGCAAGTGTCTTTTTTGTATTTATTGAAGAAGAAATATTATAAGCCATTGTCTCTATTTGCAATCATTGAATTTGTCAATAATTACATGTTATTATTGCTCATGTATATTGAAGATAGTCGTTAGCATTTGAAGTACTAACCACTGCTTGCACGTTTTAGTTTTATTTGCCTTATCTCGCAAACAGGTGCCCTTTTCAGTGGAATACCTTCATCCTTGACTATCTCTTTGGAAAGTAATCTGTGAGGGGGAAAAACCTACTTTGACCTTTTGAACCTTGAATCCTTGATCTTTTCCTTTTCAATACCCCAGATTACTAGGGACGTCTCCCTTGGGATTAGCCACCCTAAATAGAAAGAGCTCCCCATCGAGGTGACAGTGGGTGGGGAAGCTCCTGTTACACCAGTTTGGTCCTTACCTTTAAGCTATTGACCTTGAATACAAACTGAGCGATAACATTTTGGCGCCGTTGCTGGGGAACACAGAGTCTATTTTCCTCAACGACAAACCTTTGGTAAGCCTTGCTTCAGAATCCTTTTCTTGTAAGCTTACCTGGCGACTCCACTACTTTCTTTTCCCCCTATTCTTTGGTAGTTTCAGGGAAACTATCTTGTGACTCCACTGATGACGAAGCCAACAATGACTTCACAATGGGACCCAGGAAGCTACAGACCTCTGGATATGAGTGAAATCCTTGGATATCCCAGAAAAATGCCTCCTAGTTATGAGTTTTTCCTCCCTCAATTTGCTGGCATCAATGGAGAATGTCCCGAGTCTCACATGAGAAGATTTTGGGATTTCTTTCAATCCTTCCCTGTCAGTGACGAGGCTGAAGACTTGGTGATGAAACTCTTCTCTGCCTCCCTGGATGGAGAGGCCAGAAGATGGTATGATAGCCTTCCAACTGCCAGCATCAATTCTATGGAACTTTTTGAAAAAGTTTTCCTTGCAAAGTGGACCATGAAAATGGAAGATATACAATCATTGTTGAAAGAGCTTGAAGGCATAAAACAAAGAGAGTCTGAGATTGTCAGAGCCTTTTGCGCTAGATTCCAGAAAGTGCTTTACCAGATTCCTCCAGGCCATCGTCCTGAAGAAAAATACCTTGTCTACCTCTATACTAATGGACTTCAGGCACATTTGAGCTTCCTTCTAAATAAGAAAAAGCCAGAAACTTTTCCAGAAGCTCATGACATGGCCATTCAAATTGAAAAGAGTCTTTTCATGACCAAACCGACACCATGGAAACTCTCATCTTGATAAAACTAATCTCCCATGGAAACATTTTTGAAGATACACAAGAGAGAGGGGAACAAGTTTTCAACCAGCAAAATAAGACATGGATGAGGAGCAAGAGCCTGAGCAAGATGATGAAGTGTCCACCTATGCTCCTCCCTCCGATGAGGCAATCCAAGAGCCCTTTTTTCTTGCACAACAAGAGGAAGATGAGGTTAGTTGTTTCTCTTCTAGGGATTTCAATGACACCTTGTTCCATGATTCAGAGAGTGAGGAAGAAATGGAAGCCTTGGATGAAGTGGGTTTTCCTTGCTGTGCAATCAAAGACAAAGAAGCAATTCATGATGATGAAGCAATAACGCATGTTGAAAACACCAAATCCATCGGAGCCCCTGCACAGGAAGAAACAGTAAGTTACCCTCCTCCCTTAGTTGTTGATGATGCTTTACCTTGTGATGAAGAGGAGGAGGAGGATGAATTTTTAAGTATTTCAAAACCTTCATGCTACGACACAGACAGTGACACTATTGATAACATTGAGGAGTTCATACATGTGGGGAGACGTAGGTGGGATATAGTTGGTTATGACCTGGATCCCATCTATGACACTGAGAGGCATTTCCAGTTGTTTCCCTTGCAATTACCACAACAGATTACTTTTGACCAGTGGCAACAAGGAGATGAGGTTTTTACCATCCAAAGGACCAAGGATGACCCAGTACCTTATGATTTTCAGTCATACCTTGAGGAATTTGATGACTTTTCTTCTGAGCATTTGGATTCTTTTCATGAAGATGATTACCAACCACCGCATTTCTCAGATTTGAATACAAGTAAGGATATTGTTTGCCTCAAGAAGGTTTCTCATGATTTCTCACCCCAACCATCTGTTATCACTTTGCCTTGCTTTTCCATTAAAAGTGTAGTTGAGAAGTGCCTTTTTTATGTTGAGTTTCCTCCTGGGAAAACCCTAGACTCCAAGGGTTGGTTGGGTAAGGCTAGTTCCAGTCATTTTTTCAACTTTCCCTTGATAGTTTGCCAGTTGTTTGCTAATTTTTTGTCAATTCCTTCCTTGACTCTAGAGCATGAGGATATCCTAGGTAACCAGTTTACAGACCCTTTGAGTCGGTTTTCTGAACCTTGTATTTTTCATGACCCTTTCTTGGATAGGATTGAGTACTTTTCTCAGAGATGGACTTGGCAAGATTTTGTCCCTCCCACCCGCCTCCATGAGTTAGATTCTGACTTTTTCGATGATATGATGTACATTCTAACTCATGATATTTTTGTGCTTGATGTATCACTGTTTTGGTTTATGATGAAGCACAAAGGTAGGTATCGAGGAACATTATTGGATTGGCTTCATTGGTTGTTTGATTACACCAACCTGCAGCCAACAGGTAAGTACAGGTAAGTCTTTTACTTTTTATTTACATTTATGATTGCCTTGCATGCACATATTATTTTATGAGGTGGCAATACCACCCCACCTTTTGTCATTGATTCTTTCTTGTCAAGTGTGAGCAAATATACAGGTCTATGCCAAAGATTATTGAGGTTCTCATTCACTCTACAGTTAGCACATGTCCCCGAGTTGGAGCCAGATGTTATCCCCAATATCTAGGGCTAACTAGGAGATCATGTCTCGAGGCCCACATGTTCCTAGACATGGAGTATCGAGAGCGGGATTGACTTGAGCATGGCCCTTGAGGGCCCATCTCTCTTCTTCTTCATCAAATTTGTCCTATCAGCAGTAGCAGTTTCCATCACCACCGGCCTGGGCCTGCATCGGAGAGGACTCTTTCTCCATGAGGTAATTGGTCCGAGGTATCATGGTATGTGTCATATTTGATTGTTATAACCTTCTTATATATGCATTAGGTTCCTTTC
>ML788441.1:489241-502233 GCA_009831015.1 Picea engelmannii
TTAATCATTGAAACCCTAGGGAGCAAGCACACAAGTAGGTCCTTGCTTTATGTCCCCATGATAAAAGCTTGATTAGCCATTTGATTAAGAAGGATATAGCCTAGCCATTGCTACACTAGTTCTTCTTTTCTGAGTTAGATTTGGAATATAAGTTGAAGAAGGAAGACGTCCCAGGCCTAATTAAGTTTACACCTAGGGTTTTAACCTTTTAGGGTTTGAAGAGCCTTGGCTCTACAACACTTTTCAGCCCTAGATTTATATTTTAAAGCTAGCCATTTTTGCCAAAGAGTCTTAAGGAAAGAGGGAGGAGCATGAGGCCTAGCTTTAGCTACACCAGAATGAGTCTCCTCCCCTTAGGGTTTTGACTTGGTGGCCCTACCATTGCAGCACCATTAAGCCTAACTCTCTCGTCCTTAGGTTTAAATCTTTCCAAGTCTTTAGCCTCTCTCTTTGACTCCATTTACCCAAGGCACTAGTCTAAGAATGCAACGTTGAGTCTTTTGTGCTAAAACAATCTTTCTTTCTTTCAAAAATTGAAACCCTAACTAACCCTAGCGTCATACTAACCCTAACTAGCTGATGACGTCTTGCCTCTTTTTAACCTTTGCTTAGTATAAAAGTTACGGCTGAGTCATCTATTGATAGACATACAAGTGTTGAGTAATTTCATTGGCTTAAAAAGCAAAATGTTCACTTTATTGTCTAGCTAACCTAACCCTAACCCTAAGATGATGTCATGCCTATTTTGAACTCTTGTTTGACTTAAAATGTTGTGGCATTGTCATCCATTGATAGACTTTGAGTCGTTGATCATTTTCATTAGCTTAATTAGCAAAACTTTCTTCTCATTGTCTACCAAAACTAACATAGATTAGGGTTGACGTCACCCTTAAATTGTATAGTGACGCAACAACAATATTTATATATGAGCATATTTAATGCATTGTGAGAACATAAGGATTGATTTTGTACATTGAATGCAAGTGTCTTTTTTGTATTTATTGAAGAAGAAATATTATAAGCCATTGTCTCTATTTGCAATCATTGACTTCGTCAATAATTACATGTTATTATTGCTCATGTATATTGAAGTACTAACCACTGCTTGCACATTTTAGTTTTATTTTCCTTGTCTTGCAAACAGGTGCCCTTTTCAGTGGAATACCTTCATACTTGACTATCTCTTTTGGCAAGTAATCTATGAGGGAGAAAAACCTACTTTGACCTTTTGAACCTTGAATCCTTGATCTTTTCCTTTTCAGCACCCCAGATTACTAGGGACATCTCCCTTGGGATTAGCCACCCTAAATAGAAAGAGCTCCCCATCGAGGTGACAGTGGGTGGGGAAGCTCCTGTTACGCCAGTTTGGTCCTTATCTTTCATCTATTTGACCTTGAATACAAACTGAGCGATAACAAGAAGAAATCCACATTGGCATCCATCAGTGGAGTGCCCAAGTATAACACTTTTAGGATGAGAGGATTCTTGCAGGGGAAAAAGGTGTCAATATTGATTGATGGGGGAGCTTCTCACAACTTCATTGACTCAGCATTGTTACGGAGGAGGCATATACCCACGATTGAATTTGAAGGATTCAAGGTGGAGATAGCAGGTGGGAGCACCATGCCTTGTGATGGGTACATTCTAGGCATGAAGATTACATTGGGTAGGTATGAGCTGATACAGGATGTCTATGTGATGGACCTTCAGGATACCAACATAATCCTTGGAGTTTAGTGGCTCAGTACGTTAGGGCCTATCACCACCAATTACAAGACCATGGAGATGTCTTTCACAGAGGAGGGTAGACGAAAGGTAGTGCTTCGAGGCATGACAGGTAACTTAGCCAAGGTAGTTGCGGCCAAGAGGATGGAGGCCATCTTCAAGAGAGAAGAGATAGTATATGTAGCTGAATGCAGGATTTCAGAACATGTGGACAAGCAGGGCAAGGTTCACTACACACCAAAAATCTAGGAAATCATTGACAAACACAGCAAAGTGTTTGGATTGATCCCACCAGGGGTGCCACCAGACAGGGGGTTTGAGCACATAATTAAGTTGGAGGCAGGAGAAAAACCAGTCATCACCACACCATACAGGCATCTGAAGAAGTATAAATATGAGATAGAGAAGGCAATCAAAGAGCTCTTCGATATGGGGCACATCAGGCCGAGTTCCAACCCTTTTGCTTCTTCAGTAGTGTTGGTCAAGAAAAAGGATGGAACCATGTGCATGTGCATTGACTTCTGGGCACTAAATAAGAAAACAATCAAAAATAGGTATCCTATACCAAGGATTGATAAGCTACTAGATGAACTGCATGGAGCTGTCTATTTCACAAAAATTGACATACGTTCTGGCTACCACCAAATCAAAATGAGGGAGGACATCTCAAAAACTGCTTTCAGGTGTCATTATGGTCACTATGAGTTCTTAGTGATGCCCTTCGGGTTAACCAATGCCCTAGCCACATTCCAATCTTGTATGAACCATGTCTTCAACAAACAGTTGAGGAAGCAACTCTTGGTATTTTTTGATGACTTGCTCATTTATAGGAAGACGTGGGAGGAACACCTTTGGCATATGGACCAAATTTTGTCTATCATGGAGGAGAATTCGTTGTATGCTAAGGAGTCTGTTGAACACCTATTCAACTAGGGGGTCAACTCCATGTGCCATGAATATATGCATCATCATATGCAAGTATGTTGAAGACATTTTGGTTCTACTTGGGCATTTTATGCCTCCAACACAAAATTTTGTAAACGAAATTTATGCACCCCTACGTGGGTTAATAATGTAATAAGTCTGCATGGATCATAGTTAGGTCAAGTACCTTGGGATGTTTTCATTGGGAGAGTTCATTTCACCAAGGGTTTTTTATCCTCAAGTTGTCAACTGGGCTTTTTAGCCTGGTTGATTTCCCATGAGTTTTTCCCTCACATTTGCAATAATTCCTCCAAAGTGGTAAACAAAGTTCTAATGGTCTCATCCTTTGGTAGATATTTTTTAGGAATGATGTAAATGACCATGTTAGACATTGTAGAAAGTTTCGCGGAATTTCGTCGAGTCTAGATAGTTTTTTTTTTAATTAATTTTCCTAAGGTTGGAATTTTAATTATTTAATTAATTGAATGTTTTTGAGAAAATATTGTTAAAACTGGGTCTTTGGGTTTTTGATAGGGGTATTTGTTCTCAAATAAAATGGAAAGGAACCCCCTACACCCATGGACCAAGTTTCATCTCAGTTGGACAAATTTTGCTATGAATTTGTCCACCCGGAGTGTCGGTCAGTCAAAACAACAATTTTAATTGCTAAGTCATTTTTGTAATTTTTGTAAATTTGAGATAATGGGTCTATGTGAAGATGGAAAAGGGAAAATATGGACATTCCTAACATACCGAACCCACCTTACCACCTTGCTACACTCCCTAACTCACCCACTCACCTAAACACTCGTGCCCCTAGGGGGAAAGGCACCCCCCTCACACCCAAAACATTAGAAAACCCCCTTAAATTGATTTGTGGGCCCCTCTCATAAGAGGTGCGCCCTTCCTAGCCTCACACCTCACCCTTTAATGGACCCCACACTCCAACTCATCAATCCAACTCATGATCCAACCAAAACTCTAGAGATGGTGCGCCCCCCTCATTGAGATTCACTCATTGACTTGTGATTTGACACTTGGGACTCATCCAAGTGCCTTCACCTTGCCTCTACAGCTATAAAAGAAACCCCTCCTCACTCTTTCAACTCACCATTCTTTGAGCTAATGTTGTGCTACAGAAATTTCGCCCCATCCATCTTGCTCTTGCCATCTCACATTCACTCATTTCTCTCTTGAGAGCATTGGAGCAATTAGTTGCTACAAGGCTCTCCCATTTGGATTCAATAAGAAAATCTTTGGAGGATTTGGAGTAATCTAGAGTATTCAGATTTTCTCTTGCATATGAGGTGATCTTGTTCCTTTTGCATCTTGTTGGGTTTTGGACTAGTTTCTTGAGCAAATTAGTTTGTTTGGGTAGATCATTTGACATTAGTGTTGTTGATCTATATATGTAGGGTAGTTGATATTGTGAAGTAATTCATTCTATTAACTTATTCTATCATGTTATGCTACTCCTTTACCTCACGTTTTGTTTGAGTTGTGCAGATTTGTCTCTAAGGTGTTGATTGGAAGAGACTTTAGAGGGGTTTTCAATCAAGACTTTCTTACACTCCTTTATTTTGTTTTGTATCTGATCTATTTCTGTTCATTTTCATCATATTGCTATAGCTAACATATCTTAGATAGGTCAAAAATATTTACATTTCACTTGGATATTTCATGTGAAAATTTTCTATGTAAAAACATAAATTTTTCTTAATTTTTTTTGTGTTTTGCAGCGTTTTCAGCGAGCTTTTGCTTGCCTGCAGATTCTTACCAGGAACAAGGGGAAACGCTGCCGAAATTCACTCTCACAACATCCCCAAGAGGTTCCATTAGTTGGGTAACGAATCCCTTTCATTTTCTCCTTGTATATTGCATTTCTTTGTATTATTTCAGCTTATTTGTCTCATTTTTTATAAGTTATACATTGCCTACACCTTGGGTGAGTGATTGGCCAAGCCAACCCCCCAATATCGTTGGGCTAGTTTAGATTTGTTTTACATTTTCTTTTATTTGTTTTTCCCCACTTGTCCACAAGACAAGGTAGTGTGGCCACATAATAATAATAATCTCATTCTTTTATTTTTCAACCCTCTTTGGCCAACAATGGTAGGCTTGCCTCCACCTTGGCCATTGTACGTGGTTTGCTACAATATTTTCTATTTCATGTTTATTGCTTAACTAAAGTTGCCTACACCTTGGGAGAGTAATCCCCAAAATCGTAAGGCTAGATGGTAGTAATGCTTTGATGATTTACATGTTCTTATGGTTTAAAATTTACCTAGAGTAGTCATCACACATCTATCATCTCACTTTCTTGTATGCTCTTTCTTTCACATATGCCTATAATGTCATGATTTATGGTTAATGTCTTGGAATTAATCTTAAGTGGTGCAACTCGTTTATCTTTTTAGGCATTTTGGCCATTTATATATCTCAAGCATATGTGAATCACTTCAATGGTTTAGGATCTAATTTCTTTTATCTTGCCAAGCATTTCCTTTTCAAGCACGTCTTTTTCATGGGATATCATATGTGGATAAGTGATTAAATCTAAGTTTATTTCTTGGTATCAATTGGCAAGTTGTTCTTGCCTTTGCTTTATTTCTTGCAAAGTTACATGTTATGAATGATGAATGATATGGCTATGTAAATAATGTATATCTTTTGAGATTTTATTTCATGTTATTCATGTGTTTATGGTTATAAGCTTTACTTTTGCAACACGTCATTATAGTCACTTTGCAGTTTCGGTTTTGGGCATAAATCACACATTTCGGGCACTTAAAACTCATCTAAAACACTCCAAACACACCTAAAGACTCACCCGCGAGTCATAATAACCTTTTAGACAACTTAGGATAGCCTAATTCCACCATCTCCACCATCTAAAACGGGTTTGAGGAAAACAACGGAGGGTAGTGGCAGGGGACCGTCCCGTGGCGCTCCAGGTGGGTGTCCTCTCCGGGAAGTACTCTTACTGTCAAGGCTGACCATGGAAGATAGGGTGGGCCTCGTTGCCTTACTATATTGAGCACCTGGCAACCATTTGGCAATAGGAGGAGGAGGTTTAAGGCTCCACACATAGTTAGGGGGAGGGAAAAATAAAATTTACTTAATCTTTAAGAAACTCCCAACCACTTAGTTGCATAGACAATCCATGTGCTTGGGTATCTTTAGATGAATGTTTAGGAACACACGCTGCAAGTACTTTCATGTTTACAAATCTTTAATGCAATCTTATGGTTTGTCTTTCTAAGTGTTTAATTTTTCATGAGCATTTGAGTTTCCAAACATATACATCTTTGTTTATGCTTTATGGTGTGATTCAAGAAGAAGTTGAGTATCCCACTTGGGGAGGCATCATCTTCTTGGATCTTGAGTGATTTAGTGGTTGCCATTGAAAAGCAGTCCAATAGAGTAAGTGCTATTGGGGCATTCTTGGCTTTATGTGATTGATCTTGAGTTTGAATATTTCCTGAACTTTCACATTTTGGCATCATTGTATATCTTGTTAATTTGTATCTTGTGTATCATCTTGTATCTTTGTAACATTTATCTTTCATTGTGTAAGTAGTTGTAATCTTTGGTTTGTGGGATAGTTCTAATATCTTTAACTTGTAATATTTTGGTAATTGAACACCCTCAAACTTAGTTGGCCCGTTGCCCAACCTTAGGCACTAGTCTTAGTTGACTTAGGGAAAGGGTTGTTTGTCACTTAGTTAATCTTGCACTTTGCATTTGCTGCCTTAGCGTCTTAGGCTAGTATTCCCCCAAGCCTTTTAACAAATTAAAACCAACTCCTACAATTTTAAAGCTAAATCAAATCTAGTAACTAGGGTCTACCCCCCTTGGCTTCCCTAGGAGTAATCCTAGAAGGAAGAGGTTTCAGTCAAGGTGACAGTGTGGACTATGAACCTAGGCATTGCGCCTCCAAGGACACACTAAGTGAGCTGGACTTTGCTCATGTTTGCAAGAGTGTATTAGGATGGTAACAGAGTCCAAATGTGAGTTTGGAATGATGAAGGTTCTTTACTTGGGGCACATCATCAGAGAAAAGGGGGTATAGGTACATCAAGAGAAAATCCAAGCCATAATGGAGCGGCCTACACCTAAAAACCTTACAGAATTAAGGGGATTTCTAGGCATATGTAGTTACTACAAGAATTTTGTCAAGGGGTTCTCTTAGCTTTGTGCACCCTTGACCGATTTGACCAAGAAAGGATCTTTCAAATGGAGTGAGGAGGCCCACTTTACATTCGACAAAATGAAAAAGGTGATGAGCACATGCCCAGTTTTATCCCTACCAGATTTCGCCCAACCCTTCACCTTGGAGTGCAATGCCTCATGAGAAGGTATTGGGGTCGTACTGATGCAAAATAGGAACCATCTTGCCTATGAGAGATGAAAACTCAAGGGACCTGAGTTACTTTACAACATTTATGACAAAGAGATGTTGGCCATCATGCACGCTCTGGCCAAATTCAGACAATACCTGATAGGTGCATGGTTTGTGGTGAAATTATATCATAACATTCTTAAGTACCTGTTGGAGCAGAAGGACTTAAATGAAAGGCAATAGAAATGGGTGAGCACAATACAGGCCTATGACTTTGACATTGAATTTGTCAAAGGGAAGAACGACGTCGTGGTTGTTGCATTATCCAAGAGACCATCCATTTATGCCATGACAAATGTGTCTGTTGATTGGAAGGACCACTTGGTGATGGAATATGCAAAGAACCAGTTCGCTTGTTAGGTAATGGAAAGGTAAATACAAGACGATAACTTCAGGATCATTGATGCCCTCATCTATTATAAGGGCTGAATCTTTTTGGTTCTTGAATCGGCCTTCAAGGCCAAAGTGTTGTAGGCATGTCATGACTCGCCAATGACAGGTCACCAAGGGATTGGTAAGACATACATGGAGGTGAGGGAGAGGTTCTCATGGAAGAGCCTCAAGGTGGATGTGATGAGTCACGTCAAGGAGTGTACTACTTGTCAAAAAAATAAGGATGAGCACACTCACTCGGCAGGACTACTGCAACCCCTACCCATCCCAAAGCACAAGTGGGAAAGCATATCCATGGATTTTATCACAGGGTTACCAAAGGCGCAGGGGAAGGACTACATTTTTTTAGTGGTGGACAGGTTGACGAAGTTTTCACACTTCTTCTCCATTGCTACAGACTTCAGTGCAGCACAGGTGGCGGAATTATTCTTCGGGGAGTTCTTCATACTGCACGGCCTACCCAAAACCATTGTCAGTGACATGGATAGCAGATTCATGAGTACATTCCGGCAGGAGTTATTCAGGCTAGTTGGTATGACCTTGACTCCTAGTACTAGCTATCACCCTCAAAAGGACGGACAGATCAAAATAGTCAACAAATGGGTGGAAGGCTATCTCAAGAATTATGTGGCAGGGTGGCAAAAGGCGTGGGTGAGATGGCTACATTTGGGGGAATACTTCTACAACACCACTCATCACATGTCCATCGGCATGACCCCATTCAGGGCATTATACAACTATGATCCACTCTCTTTCTTGGAGATTGCTTTTGGTGACAGCAGGGCTCCGATGGTACAAGACTGGGTACAACAGAGTAAGGAAATCCTCAAAGAGATGAAGGATCATTTGCAGAGGGAACAGAACCAGCAAAAGGTCCAAGTAGATAAACACAGAGTTGAGCGTACTTTTGAGGTTGGTGATTTAGTTTACCTAAGGTTCCAACCATACAGGTAGGCTTCTATAAAAAGAAGCACAATAGAGAAGCTACAACCATGTTTCTTGGGCCCTATAAGATCAGTAGGAAGGTAGGGGCCATAGCTTATGAGATGGAGCTTCTACAGGGCATCAAGATACATAATGTCTTCCATGTGTCTTGCCTGAAGAGGGCCATCAGCCAACACATCACGCCCCTTGAGGTGCTGCCTCCTTTGGATGAAGAGGGGAAAATGGTTCTGATTTCGAAAGAGATACTAGAGGTTTGAGAGAAGAGGCTCAAAAAGAGAAGCATCAAAGAGTACCTAATCAGGTGGAAGGATTTACCCATTGAGGATGCCACATGGGAGAATGAATAGGTGGTATGAGAGACAGGTTTGGAATTTCTTAAGGACAAGCAATTTCTAGTAGGGGAGACTGTAATCTCCCCCTCCTCTTGATGAAGAGTCTAGGAAGGCTTAGTGGTCTAGACATCCCCACTAGACCATAGTCTCACAGAGCATGGGGAAAAGTCAACCAAACTAATGTTATATTTTAAAGTTGACTTAGGGAAAAGGTAAAAAGGGTAAAAGAAGTAACTCAATGAAGGAATAGAGGGTTGAAGGTTGAGTTAGGAGTTGACCCTAGGGGTTAACTTAACTCAACCGAGAAACATAAAAGAAGTATAAAGGAAAGGCTAGGGCGCACCTCTCATTTCATCTTGGATATTTTGGTATTTGCTTGTTGATTTCTTGAGCACGCAGTTTTGAGGGTTTTGAGTTTACAAACCCTAGAGAGCAACTCAGTGGGGAAATATTCCCCTCACTTGTTCCAAGCTTGGTCTCGGGGATGAAATACTCCACCCACACCATTCTACATTCATCACAGTTTCCTTCATCCATTCAGGAGAGCAACAGGGCCGTACTATTCAGGGTTTTCCAGCAGGGGCCTATCATTGGTTGAAGAATAGTTCGATCCAACTTATTGATGTTGAAATAATGTAATTGTGAAGACCATTCTTATTATTATTTTTATTTTATTATTAGGATTAATCCCCATTGTGGATTAATAATGTCGGTAATTGTATAAGGACCAAATCCCCTTTTGCGGATTGATCATTGGACAATTATAAAGGGAAGAATAAGAAGTCGGCCCCAACAGTTATTATTGAAGACCCAGAATTAATTAAAGGTGGGTTTACCTACCCAGAGTGAGAGGTCGGCCCTGCCAGTGAAACCCTCTCACACGTGCCAGTCTTGTATATATAGGAGGCTAGCGCCTCACTTCTAACACACAACTCACTTGCTCATTATCTTATGAGGCAAGCTACAATTACCAGTTAGAGAGAGGAGAAGAAGAGTGGCACATCTCTTGGGGAGGGCTATTGCTGGGTTTTCTTCCCCTAGAGGGTTTCCCAGGATAAACATTGTGTCTCTTGTGAATGTGTATTTCTTAGTGAGCTTGTTCTTGTGATGCTCTTATCTATTGAAATGCAAAGAACTATAATAATGGCATAAACATTAACATGGTATCAGAGCCAACCTGAAGGAAGCATATTTTGCAAGAGGAAAAATGTCATTGTTATCGTACCCACAAATTATGATTTTGCAAAAGTGAATCTTTTCAGCTCCCTAACCACCTAGAAAGTTGCGCCCTCCCCCAAGGATCATTTTGGCACTTAGAGTGCACCTTTTCAGTGGCTAGATCTCCTGGAAAGTGAAACCCTAGTTTCACAAAGTACCAGAAAACCAAAAAACCAGAGTACCAGAAGTACCAGAGTACCAAAAGTACCAGAAAACCAGAAGCACCAGTCCAAAAATCCGCAGATCAAGTTTGAGGGGGTAAAAGTTGGATTTTTGAAATTCTGACTGCACCAACTAACTCACCTCAGCTCAGCGCATCTATCCCCTGGATCAGAATTTCAAAATTCGAAGTTTGAAAAATTAGGGTTTTCTCATAAAACCCTAAGCTGCAGTCGTAGTTGCAGTTTCAGAACAAATTGCAGTTGCAGCATGAGTTGCAGTTGCAACCGTAGAACCAGTTGCAATCACCCTTGAAGTTTTTCGTAATGATTACTGCTGCTACCAGATGGAGCCACTACCTGCAAATGCTATTCGAGGTATGTACTCACATATGTTTAATGGTTAAACCCTAAAGAGTGTTTGTAGGTGAAGGGATCTCTTGCCATAGATTCAGAAGGATCTCAAGATCCAACACATTTAGAGGAATGATCCAACCGAGGTGTGATTATTCTAATATGCATCTATTTCTCATGACATTATTTTAATCAGTGTTGCATGTTAAAGCTATGATCAAATTATTAGAAGGATTGAAAGTTGATCATAGAGCTTATCCTCTAACCTAACCTTCTGTCAAGATAGCACATTGTCTTAGTACAACAGACAGGTTGAAGAAAGCACTCATCACTTGAGTGAAGGAGACCTGAAAGAAAAGCAAGCACTCACTCTTGAGGACAAGGCTCCAAGTTTGATTAATCAAGATTCAAAGGTACACATGACAAGTTGATGACTTTAGTTGAGATAGCAATCGTCATAAAGTATTATACTTGATAGCATGTGAGAATATAGATGTAAATACTTTGCCTGATATGACTAACACCTCCTCAAGGAGAAACCTTGTGTGTTAGTTCCAGATTTCCATGGAAGAATGCTTGGTCACAACACTATGAGAGTGTTGACCTCATTTTGTATTGTATTCCTTACCTTTAATCTTTACTTCAGATAAATTATAAGTGATAGCTCTAAAGGAGCTACTGTGATGATTGTTTGTGCTATTGCTTTATATTATCAAGAAGGATATTATTCTTGCTTGTTGTTTTTTTAACCTTGCTCCAGATCACATGAGGTAGCTATAACGAAGGTTGCAGAAGGCAACATGCTAAAGGAGAGATCATAAATGAAGCAATCATTAGTGGAAAAGAAGAAGGTGGATCACTCAGAAGCTTCCATGACCCACACTATTGAAGAATCCATGGGAACTCTAGAATATTAGCTCACATCAACTACAAGGCGCTACCATACATATGCAAAGCGGTCACAGGTTTATTAGAACTCAAAGGTGACCATGAAGGTGTATGCAATGGATGTGCACAAGGGAAGACCATCAAGAACCCGTTTCTGAAGAGGGAGTCCTAGAACTCATCCATTCAGATGTGTGTGGCCCAATGCCATCATCCTCCATTAATGGGTATGTATACTATGTATTGTTCATTAATAATTATTCTCATAAAAGACCTAGATATATTTGAAGTGTTCAACAAGATCAAGAAATTCAAAGCCTTGATAAGAGAACCCTTCTGTAAGGAAGATTAAGATACTCAGGTCAGATAATGGAGGGGAATATACCTCAAAAGAGTTTGTGAACTGATGCAAATATGTTGGGATCAAGATCCCCAACAAAACGGTGAAGTTGAACGGAAGAACAAAACCATGCTGGAAGCTGTGAAGATCAAGATCTTCCTATGTGCTTATGGGCAGAAGCAACGATGGAAGTTGTTTATGTGCAGGACAGATTATCCCATAGTGCACTTGGGTTCAACACATCAGAAGAGATGTTCACCGGAAAGAATCCATAGGTAATCCATCTCAAAATATTTGGTTTTCCAGTATTTATTCATATACCGAAAGAGAAAAGAAACAAGCTGGAACCCTCCGAAAAGAAGGGAATATTTGTGGGATACTGTGAGGTATCCAAGTCCTTCAAAATCTACATACCTGGTCACCGCCATATTAAGATCAGCAGGGACGTGACCTTTTATGAAGAAGCAACACTTAAGAAATCGAGAAGATACCAGCTTGAAGAAGTATATGAAGAGGAACCTGTAAATCCCAGGACTACATAATCCGTGAGGGAAGTTCCCAGAACTACAGAACTCGTAAGGGAAGTCGTAACTTCCCCTGATGAGGAGACTCCTAAAGATCATGATATAACAGAAGTTCAAGGACCTCCTCAAATGACCTTCTCCCATAAAAGAAAGCCTGCTTGGGAAAAAGAGCTTATTCAAGATGGAGAGAAGTATGGTGTTCTAGAAGGAACCACGAGACAGGTGAAAAGACCAAAGCCATTCTCCAATTACATGGCTTTGATGTGCAATCTACTTGATGAAGAACCTACATGCTTTGAAGAGGCCATTCAAAAGAAGGAATGGGCAGATGCCATGACAAAGGAATACCAATCCATAATGAAGAATGAAGTATGGGAAATAGTTCCCAAATCGAAGAATAAAGATGGGGTATCCTACAGATGGCTCTTCAAAATAAAACATGCTGCTAATGGAAGTATTGAGAAGTATAAAGCAAGATTTGTCACTCGTGGCTTTTCCCAGAAGGAAGGCATTGACTATGAAGAGACATTCGCTCCTATAGCCAGATACACTTCGATCAGGACCATCATAGCTCTTGCAGCTAAGATGAAGTGGAAGCTGCACCAGATGGACGTGAAGACAACTTTCCTAAACAATGTCAATGAAGAGAAAGTGTATATAGAGCAACCCCAAGGATTTGAGGTTGAAGACAGGAAGTCTCATGTCTGCCGATTGAAGAAATCCTTATACGGATTGAAGCAAGCTCCCAGAGCTTGGTATGGCCGTATAGACAGTTTCTTGACGAGCTTAGGC
>ML788441.1:502714-537183 GCA_009831015.1 Picea engelmannii
TGCGAAGCTATATGGCTTTGAAAGTTGTTGACAGGCCTATTTGACTTGGAGATGAGAGCAACCGCGATTCTATGTGACAACCAGAGCTGCATAAAGATGACAGAGAATCCTGTATTCCACGACAGGTCGAAGCACATAGAGATTCGCTATCATTTCATCCGCGACATGGTACAGAGAGGAGCCTTGCTCGAGTACATTAGCACGAATGAACAGGTTGTTGACGTGTTGACTAAGCCTCTATCTCATGTAAAGTTTGAACACTTTCGAGATAAGCTTGGTATAGTCCGAAAGGACTCTCCCTGAAAGGGGGAGCATATATATTTATTCCTTGCTTCTGACCTCGCTGTTAGACGTAAAGCAAGATGGGTCATGCTTCTGACTTCGCTGTTATATGTAAAGCATGACACTGTGTGATCCTTGCTTCTGACCTAGTTGTTAGATGTAAAGCAAGATGAGTCATGCTTCTGACCTCCCTGTTAGACGTAAAGCATGACGCTATGTGATCCTTGCTTTTGACCTAGTTGTTAGACGTAAAGCAAGATGAGTCATGCTTCTGACCTCGCTGTTAGATGTAAAGCATGACGTTGTGTGATCCTTGCTTCTGACCTCGCTGTTAGACGTAAAGCAAGATGAGTCATGCTTCTGACCTCGCTGTTAGACATAAAGCATGATGCCATTGATTCCTTTCTTTTGACCTCGCTGTTAGACGTAAAGCAAGATGATTCCTTGCTTTTGACCTCGCTGTTAGACGTAAAGAATGACATCGTTGATTCCTTGCTTCTGACCTAGTTGTTAGACGTAAAGCAAGATGATTCCTCGCTTCTGACCTCGTTGTTAGACGTAAAGTGAGATGTTGATGTGTTCCTTGCTTCTGACCTCGTTGTTAGACGTAAAGCAAGATGAGTCATGCTTCTGACCTAGTTGTTAGACGTAAAGCATGACATTGTGATTCCTCGCTTCTGACCTAGTTGTTAGACGTAAAGCGAGATGATGATATTCCTTACTTCTGACCTAGTTGTTAGATGTAAAGCAAGATGTGACTGACATTGAGCTACCATCTTAACAAGCTGTGACATTGAGCCATTGTAGTATTGCTAGCCTAGTGCTGTGATGAGGTATCATTTTTACTGATACATATTTGATGCAGATGATGATAGCATTCTTTCGAGAATGATGATGTTGCCGATGAAGAAAACTTTCGATGACTCGTAAATATGCCAGCCAATGTTTCAAGATGATATTGACGATACTGTCCTCCTGATGCCACTGATGATGTAGACCTTTCTTGCCTAATGCTGATGAAGAATACCCTTCTTGTTAAGGGGGTGTGTTGAAATAATGTAACTGCGAAGAGAATTCTTATTATTATTGTTATTTTATTACTAGGCTTAATCCCCATTGTGGATTAATCATGTTGGTAATTGTATAAGGACCAAATCCCCTTTTGCGGATTGGTCATCGGACAATTATAAAGGGCAGAATAAGAAGTCGGCCCCAACAGTTATTATTGAAGACCCTGAATTAATTAAAGGTTGGTTTGCCCACCCAGAGTGAGAGGTCGGCCCTGCCAGTGAAACCCTCTCACACGTGCCAGTCTTGTATATATAGGAGGCTAGCGCCTCACTTCTAACACACAACTCACTTGCTCATTCTCTTATGAGGCAAGCTGCAATTACCAATTAGAGAGAGGAGAAGAAAAGTGACGCATCTCTTGGGGAGGACTATTTGTATTGGTTTGAGTTATCTCTTGAACATTGTATAAGCTATTTATGATAAGGAAGTTTTTGCTGGGTTTTCTTCCCCTAGAGGGTTTCCCAGGATAAACGTTGTGTCTCTTGTGAATGTGTATTTCTTAGTGATCTTGTTCTTATGATGCTCTTATCTATTGAAATGCAAAGAACTATAATAATGGCATAAACATTAACAATTGAGAGGGATTTTGGAGATTCTAGCATTAGGGTTTTGCTTGCAGGACCTTGCTCATTAGTTTGGAGGTTTTCTTGAGGAGTTACTATGGCTAGATCATTATCTGCAGGTTGGGACGGCTTTGGAGGTAGGAGGACATTTTGGTGATTCAGTAATTCTCAGATCTAGGAGGCTCTGCCTCAAATCTGATCTTGAAACTTCTCCTAGGGGTTTGTGATTACCCGATCTATCATCCTAGAGAGTTTCAGGAGGTTTGGAGGCCTCATTCACCCAAGCCGAATTATTGATCTTATCTAGGGTTTCAGGAGGGCCGAACTTGTTTAGGGTTACAACAGTTGGAGGAGGAAGGCGTGGTATTTGGGCTTCATATCTCAGGAGGGGGTTCATATTGACCTGATCTATCTATTGGTGGATATTGCTAGCATTTCGAGGTCTTCTTCAGGAGGGCCGAACCCTTGGTATTCATCTTCTTCAGCAGGACATACCAGCAGCTAGGGGGGGTTGTACAAACCCTAGATTTTGTATTGGCTCTCTCACATTATATTCAGCCTTTGGGAGGCTTGTCTTGTATTCCGGGAGCATTTTGTAGCAGCTCATATCTTCTATGCTTGGATCCATCTGATGTTATTCCAGATCTGCTCGTATATTGTATCAGGTGCTTGCTTTCTCATAATGAAAGGTCAGCTCTTTGCTTGTGGTTCCATATTTGTGTATAGTTGAAGATATTTTATGTATTGAATGCATCTTGAATAAACTGTGATTGAATAACTGAAATAAACCCTAAGGATGAAATATCAGTGGCCAACCTGCATACACAACAGTAAAATAGTTAAGTCAGAAGTAAGTTAATGTTTCCAAGCGAAAAAATTGGCTTGGGAACATTACAACCTGCAACCACTATTTTGTATATAGATTCCCATGATGAATTACTATTCTCATCTCTGAAATATATTTATGAG
This sequence comes from Picea engelmannii, assembly GCA_009831015.1. Lineage (NCBI taxonomy): Eukaryota > Viridiplantae > Streptophyta > Pinopsida > Pinales > Pinaceae > Picea > Picea engelmannii. The sequence continues at coordinate 505,600 of ML788441.1, forward strand.
TTGTAAGTTCTCTTCTACATCTAATCTTTCTTTTCATATATGATTATGCTCCTTTTCCATCACCTGCAACCACTATTTTTTATATATATTCCCATGATGAATTACTGTTCTCGGCTCTGCAATATATTTATGAGCTGTAAGTTCTCTCCTACATCTATATTTTAGAGATATGATTTCTATCTTTCCAAGCACATCACAAACATCTTCATGGGATTATCAATACCGATAAAAAGTGTTTATTTGATACCTTTTTCTTTTCCGTAAATACTCCAATTTTCATGACTTCAAAGTTATCAAACTTCAGCTGTCTACCTCAAGCATCAAATTTTCTTTTTACATCATGCCTTCTTGTTGGTTTCCTGCATTCTCCGCTATTACTTGACAAAGGTAGTTTGAATACATAGCATCTTGTCTGTTAAGGTTGTCATCACAAATCACCATTTTCATGGAATTTCTAGCAGACAAATTTGGATAACAAACACAAGGGTAACTGAATCTAACTTATTTGAGTAACTATCATCAAAGCTATCCACCAAATACAACTCACTGAAGTCACATGTAACCATATTGTCAGCAAAGTCAACCTTCTATTATTCATTTCAACCTATATTCACGGTTTAACTTCTTTCCTCTTCCTATAATAAGTGTAATGACTATGGCACAAATCATGTTGTACTTATGCAGTCTTGAAGAGTTTATTTGATCTGTAGGTGTGGTGCCTTCATCGACATACATTTAAGATAGTGTTGCTACAGATCCACTCTATTTCTATTGCACAAAAGTCTTTTCAACTTTCCCAAAGTAGAATTCCCTTTAGTTTACAAGGTGGCAAAGTGATCATGTGCAAATTCCAAGGGCTCTTTGAAGTGGGAGAAGGTAGTTCCATTGGATCTTTTCTGCATGATTCTTGACTCTATGAACATTGGTTTAGTTGTGAAAAAACAGTGTCTTCCTATCCCTAGGCTTAAGCCAGAGGTTGTGGGATTTCAATATCCAATACTCCTCATCTTCTTTATGTTTTTGGAGCAGTTCACTTGCTAGGGATGCTTCTTTGTATTTGGAGTCCCTTCGTATAGTTGTCTTCTTCCATTTTTCATTGTAGACTGTGTAAATTTTCTTGACAATCTTCTTTAGCTTTATAATAAATGTGTGTTGGTCAATACCTCTGTGCCATTATTTTCCAAAAAATTTGCAATATGAGAATGCCTCTGTCTACCAACCAAAATTCAACCATTTGTTCTCCTAAAACAGAAAATAAAAATAACCATAATTTTACTAACATAATAGAGCTCTGGGTAGCAGATCTATCACAAAAACTGTCACCTGAAATTTCTTCCTTTACCAAAAACTATTTCAGTTTTTGGGCTTCACAAGCACCCCTAAATTTCTGTTTGTACATTAAAGGAAAACAAGTTATGGGATTTAAGACATTCCTGCCAACATCTTTGCTAATGTGGCAAGTCACTTGGATTGTTTGCATTATTCTTCCTTTCTTAAAAATAATCTAAATCTCCTGGTTCAGAGTTAATGGGACCAATAGGTTTGCTAAATTCGGCTAGCTTCTCTTTAGTAATTCATGTTTTCTCTAACTTTGACAGACCCTTCCATTTGACTAAATAGAGTTTATATGTTCTGGCTCGAGTGTTTGTAACTGTGGTATCAACAACTTGCTTAATCTATTCTGTTTTCTTCTTAGGTAATTGTTTTTGTCACTCTGTTGTGACATCATCGATATGTTCATTATACACTTCTGGGTGATAAGCATAGAGATCTGCTACATTGAAGATGGGCCAATTTCCTCAGGTTTGAGTTTATTATAGGCACCCTTGGGGTACCTTTATTTCCACAGATGAAGTATAGCCAGCTGTCCAACCTGGAATTCAATTACTCTTCTATGATGATCATATTTCATCTTATATGTTTCATTTGTGGCCCACAATTTCTGCTTCACCTGCTGCTTCATATTATGAACGTGTTCAATAAAATGTTCTACACCTCTTCTAACATGTGTTCCTTCAGAGAGATCAAGTAAATCCACTACTTTTGGGTTTTGTCCATAAATCATTTGAAAAAACGGACATTCTAGTAGATCTGTTAAAATTTGAATCATAGGCAAATTCTACTTGTGCTAAGACTGTGTCCCACCATCTTGAACTTTTACCAACCAAAATTCTCAGTAGATTACCTAAACTTCCACTTGCTCATCAGTTTGTGGATGATAAGCTGAACTGTACTGGAATCTGATATCTAACTTTCTACATAATGTCTTCCAAAAGTGACTAAGAATTTTTGTATATCTGTCACTTGTAATAGTTTTTGCAATTTGGAACCCAATGCAACTGTGCAACTACATTATTTGTGATAAACAGAGACCAACAAGCCAAAGGAAAATTTCTAAAGATTCCTAAAACACTTCAACATAGTTTGGTGGTCAATGCAAGCAAGGATGTGTTGTGTGTATGAAAGAGATGCTTGTATTCAAAAAATTGATCAGATGTTATGAGAATATTCCTATAAAGCTTGTACTTGATGGGAATGTTGATGAACTCATAAAGGCTGTCATTGATGCTATTTGTGCATTTGCACAAGAATTGGGCGATGAATTTACAATTTTTGTTCCATCTACATGAAAAATTCTACAATGACATGTTTTAGAGTTTTGTAGTAACCCTAGACATCAAGCTAAGATAAATTTTTGAGGCCAATATCCAAGCATATCCAATTTAGGTATCTACAGTTTCTTTTTTGGGGGTTCTTTTTAAGGTTTTATTTCTACTGCCATTTTCTAGATCTACACATCGAACATACCATATCCTCATATGCCAATATTTAGTTATTTTTCTCCTGTATTTTCTACAAACATGCATGGAATTCAATGATGTACACAAATGCAATAGCCATGCAAAACAATACCTCCTGTAGGGAGTGTAATCACCATGGCACAAACCATGTTGTACTTATGCAGTCTCGAGGAGTTTATCTGATCTGTAGGAGGTGTGGTGCCTCCATCGACATATATTTAGGATAGTCTTGGTATAGATCCACTGTATTTCTATTGCACAAAATTCTTTTCAGCTTTCCCAAATCCTTTGATCCTACACTTGAATTATGTCAAGCTTTATATCCATGGTCATTGCTACATGTGTTGATTTGTGTATGAAAACATTGGATTGATAAGAAGAAAGCATGCAACGATATTCTTCTCTACATGATGAATATGCCTTTTAAGATGCATTTTATCGAGCTATTATCACTTAAAAGAATGACCCTTGGCTTTTTATTGTGATATTGTGGTGAGGATTTGCTACAGCTTTTGCACATGTACCTAGCTTGGCCCTAGCACGATAGCTTCCCATGCTTGATCATCTTATTTTCTGTCTGGGTGGACTACTTTTCACTTGGTGCATTTTGTCTCCAAGCATATGTCTAGAATGGTATGCTATTTATAGATGCATTTAACACTTTATGACCCGTGAGAATACTATCTTTGATTTCTTTGATGTGGCCATGAAGATCTTGGGTTGAAATTCCAATTGTATGGGGTTCTGATCCCAATCTATATTATACCCTAGCTCCGATTTTTCACAATTATAGGGACTGTTTGCTTTCATCTCAGCGGCACCATCTTGTCCTTGGTTCATTCTCTCTCTACAATTCATTGGCAATAGGAAAGATTGTTGAGCAGTACTTGCAACATGGAAAGATCCTACAATATTTTATGCCTAAATGTGGGAAAAGGCTTCAAGGAAACTTTGATAAATCTTTGCTTTCAAAGTTAATGGGTATTCAATGTTTGGTTGTGCATGAGCAAGAATGTTCCTATTCTCCATATGACGATTTTGGCCTTATGACTCTTGATACAACTAGCCTATATATAGACAATATATGGCTAAGTGGAGGCATGGTTTCTAGAAATACCATTCTTTGCAAGCCTCTAATTGTAGTATCTTTTATTCTAGATGTAAAGAGTCAATACCTCAATTTCATCATAGAGATGTTGACACTATGGATTAGGTACAACCACATTTATTACACAAGAAAGCATCACTAGATTCTAATTTGTTATTTCATATGTTGGATCAACTATTGATTCTGCCCACAAATATCCTCACACATTCAAACTCAAATCTCAATGTATGGAGATAGAACTCATTAGGCACAACATATGAATAAAATTTTTGAAGTGCATAAATCATCCATTAGTTTATGTTCTTGAAATAATTAGATCTTTGCTCACATTCAAAGAAGAGTTATAATCTCAATTCAAATCTCGAGAGGAAAATGCTAGAGAATGAACAAGTAGATTACAATTTTATGCTTATCAAATTCCAGAAATTGTATACAGATTTGTTATATTACAAAGAATTGTCGCTAGGTGCCCAAAAGGATCCCAAAGCACTGTAATATAACTAGGCTTCGAGAATATTTTTTATTTATTCAGATGTGTTTCTATTTGAGTGTGAAATCACTAAATTTGGTCACTGGATAAAATATCATTCTTGTCAACATAATCCATCAATAATTTCCACTGTTATGAGTTTTAATGATTCCTATAGTTGAATCTGCTAAATTTTCATTAGTTTCGTTAACATTAGATTTACCATAGAAATTTAATCTTCTTTTCACATTCAATAAGCATATATTGAAACATAAAGAAGTAGGTAAAAACCCTTCTTCACAAGGGGAGAAAACCCAACAAACTTTTCTTTAGAGAGAATATCCTTGTCAATACAATATAACCAAGAACCAACTCTAATGACTAGAGAAAACCAACAAAAAAGAATACTTATCTCCACAAGAGATAACTCAATAATGCAACTACATCAAACCTTATCCAGAGTGCTAGAGTATCTGGCCTCCACCAGCGTACCACCAAGACAAGAGATAAACCCTAGGGAGGGTTATGAGGGAACCCTAGCCATCTTGCGCCCTTCTTCCTTACTTCTTCACTGGAGTGTTGCAATTGCTACTCTCCACAAGACTTGCACTCTAGAGGAGTGAGTGTGTGTGTCAAATGAGGAAGGTGCCACCTTTATTTATACTAGATTGGGCAGGGGTTTTTTCTAGTAGGGTCGACCTGTCTTCCTGGAAAATATATTTTCATTTTCTCTTTTTTCTGTGGGGACAACTTTACTTCTGGATCATTGTATTTCTTCTTTATTATTATTCTGTGGGGCCGAATTCTCTTCTGGGATCTTCTAATTTCTTTCGAGGCTTCTTTCATCTGTTCAATGGTTGTTATCTGACTTCTTTGCATCTTCATCTCTAAGAAACTTTTTCACGGAGGTGAATACCTCCTGCTACTACTAAAAACATCAACACTCCCTCTTAGCTAGAGGGGTATTCTCTACCATTCCAAGTTTATCATGGAAGTACTTGAACTTCGACTTGGCAAGGGGCTTGGTGAGAACCTTTGCAATCTGCTCATCTGTAGGAAGGTACTGCACCAATACTGCTTTCCTTTGCACCATATCTTGAATGTAATGAAACTTGATCTCAACATGTTTCAAACTGTCATGAGATACCGAATTCTCTAAGAGCTTCACACAGCTCTGGTTATCACAATGAATCACGGTGGGATCCAACATCTGTCCAAACAAGACTACAAGGAGCTTTCGAATCCACACTGCTTCACATACTGCCATGCATACTACAATATACTCGGCTTATGCAGTGCTCAAAGCCATAAAAAAAAATTTCCTGCTACACTAGGAAACCATGGCAGGCCCCAAACTGAAGCAACACCCGGAGGTGCTCTTCATGTCCATTGCGCTCCCTAGCCAATCATAATCAACATATCCCTGCAATCTCATGTCAAAATTGGAAGCATATCTCAGGCCATATCCAATTTTTCCTCGCAAGTATCTCAACACATGCTTCGCAGCTACCCAATGAATTTGTTCGACTGACTCATGAACTGGCTAAGTGCACTCACTACATAGCAAATGTTTGGTCTGGTGTTAACTAGATACATCAATGATCCAAACAACTGTTGGTACATAGTTAGATCAATCAAGTCTGAATCAGAAGAAGACTCACTCAACTTCTTTAGATTCGACACCATCGGTATGGACATGGTCTTACAGTCCAACATCCCAAATATCCTCAGAATCTCAACTGTATACTTCCCCAGAATCAGGAAGATCTCATCAGTTCTCTGCCACACCTCTAGTCCCAAGAAATAGTACATCATGCCAAGATCCTTCATTTCAATTTCAAAGGCCAACTCATATTTGTGCCAAGCAATGAGGCTCTCTGCTCCGGTGAGTAATAAATTGTAATGTTCCCAAGCCAAGATGCCAGGAACATCAAGTTTTGCATGAATTTTAAACTTTTTCTGATTTTTTCATTTCGTCAAACACTTTGCTTACTGTGATCCTTTAGGTTGCGCTTAAGGTTATACTGATGATTTAATGTGTGTTTGCAGCAATAAACAAGAAAACACAGTAATGGAACATACCTCAACCATATGCAAGATCAACAATATGATAGACAATCCAAAATACCTTAGATATGATATTATTCATAAATAGAAGAAGCCCTGAATACAAGAATGATGCAGATCTAGAATGATCAACAGATGGATCCCATAAACACAATAAGAGTTGCTAAAAAATGATCTGATAAGACAATGTAAGCCTCCAAAGGCTGAATAACAAGGAAGGCCACTACAAAACTAAGATCTAGGTCGTATGAAGTGTCAAACCACCAAACTGGATGATGCTATGCCCTGCTAGAATATTGAAGATCCTCAATAATTCGGCCCAACTAAAGGAAGACTCCAAATGAGTCCAAAATGAGTGGAATAGTAGATCGGGTTACTGCAAGAACAGCCCAGGTTCTCAAATCTCTAGGATCCCTCTCAAACTCATGGATCTAACTTCCCTCCAAGGAATGGTGCACCCCCCTAGATTCCTGAAATCCTAGATAATTCGACTTCCCTCCTAGATGCCTCCAAATGCTCCACAAACCACTAAAATGATAGATCGGGGCTTAGTTACCTCCCTGGTGAAGTCCCAAGTGAAATGGTGAAGATCTGATCTATCAAATGACTAAAATAATTTTTTGAAGTGTGCTCCTCTCCTCCAATTCGTCCAATACATCTAGTAAATCAAATGGTACATAAAACTCCTCCTGAGTGCACTAGATCTAATGGCCAAGACCTTGCAATGAAAACCCAGGTGCTAGAATCTCCAGAAGCCTTTCCAATCACTTGGAACAAACTTCCCTCAATGGATGGTGTGCCCCTCTTGTTGGAAACCCCCAATGGTGCACTCTCTCTCTCTTCCTGTGCCCATGGCTAGTGTAGAACCCTCCTGCACTGAGTATATCTGAAATAGAATGGTGTGGGGGAGTATTGCGTCCTCGAGACCAAGCTTGGGATAAGCTAGGTGGAATATTTCACCACTGAATCATCCTCTAGTGTTTGTTAAGTCAAAACCCTCAAAACCCCCAAGATATGGTCTCACTAGCTAGAAGCCACATATCAAAAGATAATCATACATGAATCCGAGAATAGAGGCCCTTGCCTCTCCTTTATACTTCTTTCTCACCTTGTCCCTCTAAATTGACTTTCATTTTATTAATTATTAATTAATTAATTAAATCACTTTAATTAATTAATTAACCTTTTTACCTCTGAAAAACACCGTATCTTTCCTTGTGGCTTCCCCAGCCACTAAAAGTCACTTCTCATCATCCTATCTTGTAGTGTTGTTCCTCTTGATTCCAATGAGTTGTTACACTGAGAGGTTCCTCCAAGTATTGTGCCCAAAATGACCTCTTTAGTGAATTTAATTAACCTATAACTCAAAATACTCAAAACCATGGAAATCATAGGAATGCAACAGAACCGAAGCCAATCTTTGCAGAATGGATCATAATGATGAAATAGGATGAGTGATGCAAGTCGGAACCCAAAATATCCCTCAATAGCTCTCGTACTCGCTATAATCTCCAACTGGCTACCCTGGTCATCATAACACTGTGTAATACCCTGATGTCCCAAAGTGGAGACATTACATAAATCATCAACATATACGATCAAAATTAGGGACTCACCATCAATAACCTTATAGTACAGGTTGGCATCAACAACACTTTTGCTGAAACCCAAAGTCATCAGGTATCCATAAATCCTCGCATACTAAGCTCGAGGTGCCTACTTGAGTCCATACATGGCCTTCTTCAACCTGCACACGTGGGAATCTTTCCCATGAATCACAAAACGATCTGGTTGCTCAATGTACACCTCTTCCTCAATCTCTCCATTGAGGAAGGTTGTCTTCACATCCATCTGATGTAGTCTCCAACCCATGGATGAAGCAAGGGCAATGATCGTTCGAATGGAGGTGTACCGAGCAACAGGAGCAAATGTATGCTCATAGTCTATTCCCTCTACTTGAGGGAATCCTCTAGCCACAAATCTCTCTTTGTGCTTCTCGATGCTCCCGTCAGCTACATGTTAGATCTTATAGATCCACTTGGAAGTCACCACCGACTTCCCCTCAGGTATCAGAACAATATCCCACACATCATTCTTTATGATGAACTGATATTTCTCCATCATGGAATCTCTCCATACCTACTAACTAGATGCCTCCTCATAACAAGAAGGCTTAGAATCAATGATGTGGCTCATTGCTGCAACATAGCTCGAGAATATCTGAGGTCTCTTTCTCTCTCTGAAAGTACCACAGGGAGTTGCATGTCCCTTTGCCTCCTGCAAAGTTTGACGAGTCCATGCAGGCCTCTTCCAGCCTACTACAATATCTCTAGGAACATCAACATGATCTGCATAATCAACTGGATATGTTATACCCATTTTGTGGGATAACTAAGGAGATGATGTCTCGAGGCCCTCATGTTGAAGATATGGAGTTGAGAGACCACATTGTTGAGAAAAATGTATGGAAAGCCTTACTCAAACATTTTCAGATCTTGCTGGGCTAAGGCAAGATAGTTGGGAATGTCACCCGAGATTTATAGCCATAAGACAATCACTTAATTCACATGTATAAAGTACACGGGATCAAATATGGTTTTATATATTATATGTAACAGTGCAAAATAAATAAACTCAAATACAAGTTACATGAATGTGTACAAAAATTTACAAGAATTTGTACATGGAGATAAAAGAAAAAGAATGAACGAGATCATTAAAACACATGTGAGACTGGAACAATAATCCGATTTATATTTATTTCATTATGAGATACAAAATTGAGTTCTCTTTACAAACCCTTGCGAGGGTAGGGACCAAAGTCAGATTTAGAAGCCATCAATGGGCACCATACAAAAAGACTCTGAAAAAAAAAAAAAAAAAACTGATTCTAAAGATCTAGATCAAATGGACACAAAATGTTGTCACTTGAATCTGCAAGATATTCTTTATCAGTCATGAAATTCAATTCATAAACAAACAAGAATACACAGACTGCCAAAGATAAAATCATACACCTTTAAAACAAGCTGCTGAAATATGTGATTCAGTTTTTGAATCCTGTTGCCTTCAATAAGACCCTACTGTCATCAAGAGGGTTAATCCTTCTAGTAAACTCAGAATGAATGAAAGTTGAAAGTATCTCACTAGTATAGAGAAAACCTTATGGCTGTAGTTCTGCTTCTATTCTCTCCTCCTTTGTCTCTTCATCTCATTGAGCTTTTATTTATTCTCAATAAGTTATGGTAGTTCAACTACTTTTATTTAGTTAAGCCAAATTAGCTTAACCAATTAGTTGAGACAAATAATAATAATATATATAAATAAGGTTCTAATTAAATAATAACTATTAGGTGAGACCCCTTGTGACTCCCAATTATTTCTTTTAATTATCATCAAACATGAAATATAAAACTCAATCATTTGATTCAAATACTCTCCTTGTAACTCTCGTGCTCATATTTATAATCAAATATTTAAATATCAACAAAATATAATATGATCATATCCAAAATAGCATTATATCCATGTTGTCCCAAAAAATTGCCTAAATATACTCTTGTTGTCCAAAACTTTGTCAAAGTAAAAATGTTGTCTTCAACATAAAAAAAATAGCAATAATCATCATCAAAAACCATATTTTATGTGAGAGGCATTTGGCCTCTTTTCACTGTTGTCCCCTTTTGATCTTTCTGTATCAACCTTTGGTTGATTAGAACCTTGAGGCTGAACTGCAGTGATAACATGAGAAACATCATCTTTAAGATGAAGGCAGGAGGACACAAATTTGAAGGATTCTTTGGACGAGTTGGAGGGACTGGCTACTCCTTTTCCTTTATCTTGCACAGGCTTGGGAATATCAGTTTTTAACCTCTTACTAGCATGAGATGACTGCACAGGTGAGAAACCATGATAGCTTGGGCAATTTGATTCTTTGGCGGTGGAAGAGGGGGTAATGAAAAAGAAGCAGTAGGCCAATCGTGGTGGTGAACAACAAGTTGGTGGAGAATATCTTGCCAACCATTGTTGGCAAGCGGTTTTGGTTGCATTGACACATGGGGAGGGACTCAGATACCAAAAAAAATTTGATGTGCTTGGAAAGGAGGCATTTTGGGTCAGGGCTGAAGGATTCCATGGCCAACTAGGTTGAAGAACCTAGCTTGGAAAAGATGGTTCAATTCCTGTGCATCAACATCAAAATGTATGGAAAACCGAGGTCTTCTATGCCCCTTCTACCAATTTCCTCTGCCTCTATTGCCTCTTCCATTACTACCTCTATTGAAGAAGCTCATCCTAAAGAAATGTTCCAATTAGTTATGATAACTCTCAACAATCCATGCACCGATACCCTACCTAAATAAAATCAAAGGTTGGCTTTATCATTCACAACATGAGCACATGCAATCCATCCATTCATCATACTTCTCAAGTCGATAATTAATTGTTATTGAACAAGGAATGATAGGGTTATTGGGAAGATGAGGGGTTTATACTGAGCGAAAAGTGGTAGCATGGATGGGAACTACCAATGGATATTGTTCAATCAAACACAGATGCAACTTCCATATAAAAACAATATTTCCATTTCCAAATTTCAAATGCCAGTCACTTCCTTTTCCTTTTTATTATTTCTTTTAAAATGCCATTCATAATAACATAACAGGGAATTAAAATGAAATTGGGAAGATGGTGGGCTTGTAAGGAGCAAAAAGTGGTATAATGAATGGGAAATGAGATGGACACTATTCCATTAAATAAAATAAAATTTGTTCTTTAAAATGACATACCCTCAGTTGCAAAAAAAACATTTTTAATTGTAGGCAATCTCAAAGTTCAAGACACGATAACTTCCATATCAAACCTAAAGCAGAACTCAAGGACTATCAAACTCAGCCATTTAATTTCAACCTTTTCTTCATACATGTTTGATCAAACAACAACACAATTTATAGACATATTGTTCATAATTTCAACTAACAATAACCATATCCAGATCACTTAGAGCAGACATGGGAAGGCCGAGGAAAAGAACATACCATCGACCTTAATCATTTATATCAACCAAATTTAATTGTTGCACAATGGACTGGGTTTGAGACCCTCTATTCTATTAGCTGGTCACCCTTTCTTTTTCTAACAATCAAACAACTCCAAACATCGCTGAACCAAAACAATTATAACCAATTTCTTCCAACTTTACAATTTATTTCTTTTTATTTGCAAAGTTCTTTTTATATGATGGACTATCAACAGAGTCATTCCATCAATTAAAATAGACCACATCAAGCGTACAATGGAGTGTAACATAAGCCATCAACTCTTCAACATACGAGGCTAGTATATACTTTTAGTATTTTGTATGTGACAGGTTGGGTTCGAAACCCTGCTGTTCTTTTTTATTCGCTATATGGCCTTCAAAAACGACCTAAACTCATGTAGGTAGTCAACCAATGAGCCAAGGTTCAATGCAAGTAACAAATCTCTCTATTGTTGGATCAACACATAACCATTTCAAAACCTGATTTCAAGTTTACAATAGTCATGACAAGGGAGAATGGGGTCTAAACAGCCAAGTGGGTGAGACAATTTTGCAAGTGGGGTTTGTAACATGAAACCAAAACCTCCAACAATTTTACAACAAGGTTTGACACAGTCGCTTCCAAGGTGGCTGCTAGGTAAGAACTTGACTTTGCATACATTCAAACTGTGGAATGGAAAATCGATAGGAGTGCAAGCCTCTCATGAATAGAGCAGGAGGTAAGAATAACTACATTAAAGGAACCCATAAAACCTCTTTTGTTTAGCATAAAAAAACCCTTTAGGATTCTACCATGAGACATGGGTAAACAAAATAATTTTTCCATAAATTCTATCAACAACAAGGAACAATAATAACCATTCATCCACCTCGGGCACAACCATAATCAAATAACCTCAACATGAAGGAGTATTAAACAAATTCCAACTTGCAATATTCAAAACGCCAACCAATATCAATTGCACAGACAGAGCATACATTCACCTACTGTATCTTTGAGAAAGAAAACACCCTGTATGCGAATTCTAAGAGCCAACACATAGATTCTATCCAAAGCGCGGTTACAATGATGAATGGAAGGGTAAGAGTCACCATACTTGTGAGGAAAGCGCCGAAAAAAACCAAAGACCACCACTATTCTCCCAACGGCTGAGCGAAACAGAGGCAAACTAACCAGAGCAAAAAATGCGCAGCAAAGTGAGGGTGGTGAGCTCGATGTGGGGTACGAACGACGTGCAATAAATGCACGCTGCTTATCCACCCTCTCATTAATTTCTATCAACCATAGCTAGGATGGAGCGCATCCAAAATTTCATTAAACACATTAATCAACCATATTCACATCCAACATGTCATTTCCACTTTGCCAATTTGAAATGAAAAATCTCCTACACCATAGTTTTTATAGTTTTTATACCAACAACATAACATAATATGCCCCATATTCACTTCTAACAAGTTCCAATTTGCAAAGATAGAAATGAACTCAAAACAATTGCATAAACCATAACTATTGTCCACCAAACATAACCAATACCATGAACACAATATGCCATGAATGCAATATGTCATAACCAGTGTGTGTGAGTTGAAGTTCGAATTTTAACCATATCACAAAGTAGATGTATAACAGTTATAACCAAATTGCTTGTCACTTCCAACTTCCTTTTGACTTTTAAATTGCCAACGCTTATCATCATTGATTGCATGTGAAAACTTGTTCGAACATCTGTGTTTTTCCCAAATTGTAAAATTGTTTCGTAAAATTATCATGAGTGCAATTCAGAGAAGCGTTTTTCTTTTTTTTACCATGATTTAAAAAAGGGTGTCCCACCTATTTGGTATATTATTAATATATATGTATATAAATAATAAGGGATTGCAACCCATTTGCAGGTAGGGGTATTATGTTTCGCTTCTGGGCGTCAACACACATGACTAGCAGTGTCCACTTACACATATGGAAGCCCACTCTATCACCACATTCTGATCCATTGTCAGTGCATCCGCCACACCAACTAGCTTCTGGAAGGCAAATGGTTCTTTCTCCATGCGGTACAAGTCAGGTATTGTGGCAGGTAATCACCCTAATATTTAAGGCATTTAAACATGTTGTATTTGAGCTGATTTTGATTATAGAACACCTACTTGGACATTATGCTTTTGACCATGTTTCACCTTGGTGAGTATCATAGATTTCCTAGTAAGTGACCAACCTTTGGGGAAGGTTTGTGACTGGGGGGTCCCTTAAGTGGCTATCATAACATTCCCAACCATACTTACCACCTTCCGCTCATTACACTCCCACCATGTTGTCTTCTTCTAGGTTATTTGACCTTAGTGACCCAAGAAGGACATGTGCCTCATTTCATGGGAAGAAGGGGCTAAAGGCCCAGAGGGATTGTTGTTGGATAAGAAGATAAAAGACCAGATATAGAGCTTCCAGATGCTTCGCCCAGGGATCCACAATAAAGAAATGAAACACTTCTATGTAAGAAAAGGGGGACCCACAAAAATAAATGATAATAAATGTTTAAGGGGTTAGTTGGAGGATGAGAGGTCTCATCACTAGCCATCCTATCATGATCATGGGTATTTAGCGGTATGAAATTGCCATCCTCTGGTCACGAAGACATGGTAGTGGCTCTCAGTTATACAACTGAGAGAAAGGGGGCCTCATCACGAGCCTACCTTCTCATCTTCGTGAGGTATTTGTGAATGACACTGTCATTATCTGGACACCATGCCAGGATAGTGGCCTTCAACTTGTTCCTTAAAACATGAAAGAAACAAATAATGACAAGAAGATTGGCTTGGAAAATGTGCGTTGCAAAAGAAGGTGCCACACACCCTTTACAAAGGCACCCATAAATGAGATAATATGAGCCCTTGTATGTCATGAAACTCATTGACCTATTAAGTCTATCCCCCTATCCACCTCATCACCCACTACATGACCTTGAAAGGGAATCCATGGGAGCATCCCTTACTTGAGGGTTTTGGTCTACCCAATAGGATTGTTATGACACCCCTCCCATACCTAAACTTGGTTAATTTTATAGGGTCTCAGAGCATTTGTTTAATTTGATGAGGTAGTTTTGATGCACATGTTTAGGTTCCTTGCTTATTAGATGTGGTTTACACTTGTCATGATATCTTTGACTTGAGATGTTTGGAGGGTGTACTCTTTTGTTTTGCAGGACCTTGCTTGGTGGCCAGTTTTGGGAGAACAAGCCTAGCTTGGGATTCCATGGGGAAAGGAACCCATAGGTTGTATGTTGTAGGCCTGCACACTGGATCACAGAGACATGCCTTTGGAGTCTTACATGGCATCATGAAGGCTCTTATTCTAGCCCCTAATACCCAAATGACTTTCCTAAGAGGTAAAACGTCATATTTTGAAGGTTGACATCATGCTTGAGGGGGTTTGATGGTGATGGAGTTATTGCACATTGACACTTTGCATGTTTTGACCAGAGGAGGCATGTATTGACCTTATCACATGATGAGGAGGCTCAAAGAGCCCCAATGACCTCTATTCGCTTCTCCAACGACTTGTTCAAGGTGTCAAAATGTCCCCTAAAGGGGTGACACCATCTTTTTTTTAGGGTTTCTATTGTGCTAAAGTGAAAAATAAATATTATTATTTGATGCAAGGGGTAAGATAAGGGTTGTTGACCTCTTATCTTATGTTTTACCCTTGCTAAGTGGACAAACTATGTTTTAAGTTTTTTGCATAAATAGAGATCATGTGAATCTCATTTGATAACATAGCTCTCCCTTGTGGAGAAGGATACTTGGCTGAAATTTGCACCCTATTTGGGAATTTTTCATTGTCTCTTGGTTGCTACTCCCTTGTAATGGTTTTACTTTGGCTATTTGATGGATGGATTATGCGCTATCTCAAGTGGAGGACTATTTCTTGCTTTATGGTGGATTTGCTTGGTTAAAAAGAGGTTTATCTTGTTAATGCTTGGACTAGGTAAGGAATCATTTTTGCTATTGCTTATTTTCTTGGTTTCAAGGTTAATTTGCTTAATATTTTGGGGAGTATAAGTTTATACAACCCCACTAAGTCCATTGTAATTGTCTTGAAATACTTTGTTGCATAAGGAAATACTAGGAGGAGTAAAAGGGTTTACACCCTCCTAGAGTTTTTGCTAGATAGCTTAGCTTTCCTTGGAGAGTAAAAAGGCTTACACCCCCAAGGAAGTAGATCACCTAGCTCTTTAATTTTGAGACTCTGCAACCCAGTAGTTAAAGGTACTAATCTTCTTTGCATTGGAGAAATAAAATCATTGCATTGGTATATGTGAAAACACGAGATTTTGAGATTTTCTAAATTGGAATCTATTCTATGTGCTCTAAGCTTGCTAAGGCCACAGGGCGTTTTGATTGATATCTTATTTCTGTTATAAACTTTATGCTACAGCCATTAGGGCTGCAACAAAGTCATTTAACTTCTTTCTCTTACTCACTATTCATCCGTCAAAAATTGCTAAGAAGTTGCCATATTAATCTACTAATCATTGCGCATATTTTGGGTGGTTTACTTGTGATTTTTGGTGGTTGAAGTATTGCTGCTGTAGAAATTGTTTGCTACAACCATATGGTTGCTACAATAATTCTCTGAAAACAATATCTAGCATTCCTCTTTTACCATCAATGTTTGTGTTTGAATATTGAAAAGTTATTTATTGGTTTAGTGTTTCATAGTCCAATAATTCTTTGATAATTTTGATGGTTAATTATGTAGTAACTAGCTATTGTTCTTACTGATATACATTTCTGTTTACTGCTGCAATTAGGGACAACAAGCTTAACTTGCTTGTCCACCTAACATATATTGCAAACATTTGTTTTTTCTTGTGTCCCGAGCAGGTACAAACACTCTCGGCAGGTACCCAAGGACTTGGAAACCTAAAACCTCTCTCGAGACTCATTTTTGAAGCCTTATTCCATATAGTAACTTGACCTATAGGGGCTTCCATTCATACATCTCAATTTCCATCTCATTTCCCCCTAGGGTCATCAAGATTCCCCCCTTGAGGTGATTCTTTCATCCTCTAAAGTGACAGGAATACTTGCCTAAGGTGACAGTGGGTAGGTGTTCTCAAATTTATCGCCATTTTGGTGGTTGGGTCGGGATTTTCCCAACCTACAACTTGTGTGATAGCAAGATCAACATGATCAACTGTCACCATGGGATCAACTGGCTCCCTCTGAATTACTGAAGGGTGAGGGGGAGAAGATACCATCTCCTCCTACCTCTTATTATCAATATACATGTTAGATCCTCTAAATCTCCTGAAGGCTACCTCCTCCTCAAAGGAAACATCCCTACTCACCTCAATTTGTCTCTAACCCGGGAGGTAGATCCGATATGCCTTTGAAGATTCACTGTACCCAATAAATGTAGCCTTCCTTCCTGAAGGGTTTAACTTCATCCTTTTCTCCTTGGGTACATGAATGTATACATGACACCCAAATATCTTGAGGTGTCCAACCACATGCTTCACTTCGGTGAAAGCCTCCTCGAGAGTCATGTTCCTCAAAATCTAAGTTTGAAGATCACATAGTATAAGTATCCACTCAAAGAAGAAACTATCATAGGCCCACACAAATATGAATGCACCAAGTCCAAGATCCTCTTGGATATGTTGTCACTGCCCGAAAAAGATCCTTGGCATTCTTTCCAAGAGCACAACCTTTGCAAATTCCATCATGCTCTACATAGAGTGTTGGAAGACTTGTCACCATCTTCCCCAAAGCGAGAATATATCTATAATGAAAATGAGAAAGTATCCTATGCCATAACTCACTCATACTGATAGAATCATGCATTAGGGCCTGAACTGGTCGAATTGTCAATCTGTACAAACTCCTTGTCTGGTCAGACTGCTTTATGTCTCAAACTAGAGACTATCTAATATGTTTTCCTCTGCAACCATCACTATAGCTCCCTCTCAGAGCTATCACTCGTGACCTACCTTCGTGGTAACCTGCCCGGAATTTGAAACAAAAACAACATCATCTCCATGGCAACCTCCATGGGATTTAACAAGATAACCTGCCCGAGACAAAATCAACAACCAAGAATATCTCCTAGAGGAGATCAATTTAGTTTGAAAACATGTGCATTTCATAATGATCATAACTTCAATGGATTAGAATGCAACATAAGATCGCAATAATTCCATAACAACTAAATGCATATCAAAACAATCAAACCTGGAGTCTTCACTTCCAAGAAGGGTGTGTTGTCTCTCTGAATTTACTGGATCTGAGATCCTTTGGATCTACATATTGTCTCTTCGATAAAAGATCCCTTCTCCCAGAAACACCCTCATGATAATGATGCAGTTTTAAACATATACAAGTGCGTACCTTTGAAATTTGTAGCACCATCCAAATTGTCTTATAATCTCAAGGCTTGCGCAACTGGCAACTGTCAACTGAGAAATTTCAACTTTCACCAAGTTGTAATCTGAGATCACCAAGAGGTGCCCTAGGGTAGGGCGAGCTGATTTAGAGAAAAATCAATCTCAACGTCCTCCAATAGGTTTCTCAACGAGCTTGACAAGGCTTAGGTCTGAGCAGTGGCAAACTGTAGCGATAAATCTCACGATCTTCCTTCCAATGATTAGATTGTTTTGAAGGAAACCAACTCTAAAACCATGTTGAATTTTCATTCGTTTCGTTAACATTAGATTTAACATAGAAATTTAATCTTGTTTTCACTTTCAATAAGCATATATTGAAACATAAATAAGCAGGTAAACAAACACAAGAAGACACAAATATTTATCCTTGGAAACCCTTCTTCACAAGGGGAGAAAACCCAACAAAATTTCCTTTAGAGAGAATATCCTTGCCAATACAATATAACCAAGAACCAACTCTATCCACTAGAGCAAACCGACAAAGAAGAATACTTATCTCCACAAGAGATAACCCAACAATCCAGCTACATCAAACTCTATCTAGAGTGCTAGAGTATACGGCCTCCACCATCATACCACCGAGACAAAAGATAAACCCTAGCAAGGGTTATGAGGGAACCCTAGCTAACTTGCGCCCTTCTTCCTTCCTTCTTCGATGGACTGTTGCAACTACGACTCTCCCCAAGACTTGCGCTCTATATGAGTGAGTGTGTGTGTCAAATGACGAAGGCGTCACCTTTATTTATACTAGAATGGGCAGGTGTATTTTCCAGTAGGGCCGACTTGTCTTCCTGGAAAATATATTTTCATTGTCTTTTTCCTGTGGGGTCGACTTTACTTCTGGAGAATTATATTTCTTCTTTATTATTATTCTGTGGGGCCAACTTCTCTTCTAGGATCTTCTAATATCTTCCGAGGCTTCTTTGATATGTTCAATGGTTATTCTCTGACTTCTTGGCATCTTCATCTCTAAGAAAAGTTTTCCTGGAGGTGAATACCTCTCGCTACTCCCAAAAACATCAACAAAACCCTGAATGGAAATGAAGAACAATCTATTGTATTTATGTTTGCATCACTCATAAATAATTTTCCCATTCATTTTCTATGAAAGCCAACAACTCTGTGACGGTGTCAGTCCATTTAATGGAGCCCTAGGATCAATGGTTGCAATTCTGGTGTTGTTGCAAATAATGTAGAGTTGCTAAATTAGTATTCTATAGTTGTTAGGGAATTTCTCTCTCTTCTAGGGTCGCCCCACCTGAGTTGAATTAGCTTGTTGTGTTCCCATTACGCACAAGTCATATCCTTCCTTTGAGCTACGTTTTAACTTATTTTTTGAGCGATTTATTTATTGTCGAGCTGAATTTTCCGTACTTGGGTTGATTTTAGCACTTGTCTGGACAAATTTCTTTGCGGGGGACGGGTTGACATTCCCTTGGGTGTATAAGTTAAATGTTGGGTCAAATTTACATTCCTTGGGTTGTTTTTAAATGTTGTTGGACATTTTTTGATGTGCATAGGTGTTTTTAAATGTTTTTAGATGTTCCTGGGTGTTTCTAAATGTGGTCGGGCACTTTTAAATGTCCTGTGCATTTTTAAACATTTTTGGGACATTTTACAAGTCCTTGGGGCATTTGCCTAATTGTTTGGGTCAATTCCCACTTGCCTAGGCATTCTAATAAATTCCTGGGTGTTTTAAATAGTTATGGCACTACTAGATTTGTTGTTATGCTGTTGAGTGATCAAGTTGGGTTGGACAATCATCCCTTATGTGAAAATACTAAGAGATAACCACACACAACGTTTTCTTATGAGAGTTGAGTGTTCAATCCATATGTTGGCTACAAAGAGGTGTGAGTACTTCAGGCTCATTGTTTCTTAATTAATGAGAAGTTGCAACCATCCATGACGAGGCAAACTTTTTTTCTTAATTGAATTGTAGACATCCAATCATTGGAATCATGAAGGGGAAAAACGTTATTGTTTTGTTGGTTGTGTAGGAACGAAAATATGACTGCAACATGGGTTGTTGGGTAGGCTCTGCACAGAGGAAGGGGGCCTACTCTTTGAAGGGCATTTGTTTTGACTTTGCAGAGCCAACTAGAATCAAAACAAATCCAACTTAGGCTTGTTAGAGAATAGTCAAAGAACATCTCAATGATTATATTTTCCATTGCGTAGTCATTTGGATTCTAGTGTGTAGGTTAAGTAAGTGAAAGACCTTGCAACCATCATAAGAAGTTAGTGAAGTATAGAGATCGTTGTGAAGGGCAGAGGACAAAGAACTCTGTACAAGCATGAGGATAGAGCTGAGACAAAGAAAACAAAGATATTTCTGTGTAGGGTTCTTGTTTGTAAAGTGAGTGGGCTATAAGTCCCTTGTTTAAAAGAAAGTTACAAACACATAGAGTTGTATACAAGCGTTTTTTGCCAAATAGAGTTGTATGTTCTTAATTTTTGTATTATGTATATATTGTAATGTATAAATACCTTGTATGGTTATGTAAAGTTTGAGAGTGGACCTTTTATGAAGTATTTGTATTGTGTTGTATAGTTGTAACATATCCATTTCACAAAACATTCCATTTATACTTTCCATTAATGTTAAGGTCAAGTAATCCAAGGTACTTTAAGAATTCACTGGCCATTGTTTCAATTTAACATGTTGTAGTTGTTTATATTATGGTAGTTGCGGGAGGTATTAATCTCCACTTGTAACCTTTGATGAGACTAGAATGCTTCGAGAAGCAAGAGAAACCCTAAATCCTTCGACAATAACCCTAGAAGACAAGTCAACTACAGAGAATAATGAATATTGAGTTTTAGCCTCCAGGAAGAGAAGTCGACCTAGACAACTAAGAAGGAGCGGTATAAATATAGGACGATAGAGCTCATTTGGGACTCACTCACTCGCAATTGCAGAAAACCAGTTGTGCGCAAGTTTGGAGAGGAGCTGCAGCTGCAGCTATTGCAACTTGTATTTTTTTATTTTGGTTATCTTTTCTTGGTGCACTAGCCTTGGTTGGATATTGATTTGCTACCAAAATTATTCTCTCTGTCAAGGTTAAGGTGCTCAGGGGTGGCCTTTGTGCCTATGGTTGGGTGACAATATTGTTATATTGTCTATGGTGAAACAAACACACCCACTTTTCTAATAGGTTATGGGCTCACACTTCCTTCAGTTAGTCTAACCACTGGAAGGAAGCTAAGCCATAATATTATCAAGCTCATTGAAGAACTGTCGCTAGGGTTTCTAGCAGGTGCAGTTACTGAAGCACTGCCACTAGGATTACTAGCAGGTGAAGTTGCAAACCATAAAACTCTTTTCCAACACCTTATGTTGGAACACCTTACTCAAGGAGAGGATATTCTAGTGAGCCTTAGTCCAACGTACCTATTGGAACTCTCAGAAGGAAAAAACATCAAAGTTGAGATTTTGGGTCAAAGTCAACATTTGACCAGTGAAAGTCAAAGTTTGACCAACTATCAATCAACATAAATCATGAATGAAAAGACATATCATCTACAATATTAAGCTCTTACAAGAACTCTTGAAGATGACATGTGGATAATTGACAATGGAGCTTCCAGACATATGACAAGAGACGAGGTTAGACTCTCTAGTTTGAATGAAAAGAAGACATCCTACAAGGTAGAACTTGGAGACAAGAACACTTATCCAGCTGAAGGAATTGGTCAAGCCTCCATCAAATTAAAATCAGGTACCAATGTTCATTTGAGTAATGTCTTATATGTACCTGGTTTTAAAAAAAACATTGTATCCATATCTTGCCTAGAAGACAAAGGAAATAGAATAACCTTTGTAGATGGTGAAGTACTATCTTGGTCTAGAGACTCCAACATAGAGAATGCTAGAGTTATTGCAACTCGTGAAGGAAGATTATACACACTACTAGAACGAAATGATGAAGCTCTTATACACGATGAGGTCAATCCCAGTGAACTTTGGCATAGAAGGTATCAAGCATTAGCTTTCCTCAAGAAAACGGTTGAAGGAATACCAGAACTACAATTTACACATGAAGGAATTTGCATAGGATGTGCACTTGGTAAAAATGTTAAGAATCCATTTTCAAGTAGCAATAATAGATCTAAGGAAATCCTAGATCTAATACATTCAAATGTTTGTGGTCCGATGCCAGTAAAATCTCTAGGAGGTTCTCTTTATTATGTAACCTTCATAGACGATTACTCAAGAAAGACTTGGTTATATCTCTTGAAGACAAAGGAATTTTTTTTTAACAAGTTTCAAGAATTCAAAGCAGAAATAGAAAACCTCACAAGCAAGAAAATCAAGACTTTGAGAACAGATAATGGAGGAGAATATGCATCCAAGGAATTTGTTTCCTTTTGCAAATCAACAGGGATTAGGAGGGAGCTAACCATTCCTCATAATCCTCAACAAAACGTTGTAGAAAAAAGGAAGACTAGTTCCATTGAAGAAATCGTGAAGGCACTAATGAATGATTAAGGTTTATCCATGTATTTATGGGGAGAAGCATCCATGACAACAATATATGTTCAGAACAGAAGTCCCCATTGCATACTGAAGGATATGACTCTAGAAGAAGCCTTCTCAAGAAAGAAACCCAATGTGGAACACTTAAGAATTTTTGGGTGCCCTGTTTACATTCATATCCCCAAAGATTAAAGAAAGAAACTAGAACCCTCAGGAAAGAAGGGAATATTTGTTGGATATAGTGAATCATCCAAAGCCTACAAAATATATATTCTAGAACAACATAAGATTGAAGTTAGCAAAGACGTAACCTTCAATGAGAAGATGGCCTTAAAGAAATATATAGAAGAATCCATGGAAGAAGAAGAATATGAAGATCCCAAAGAAGAAAGCACATGTCTTTCAGAAAGTTGGAATGAAGAACCAGAACAAATTGATCATCTTATGCAACCATGTGAACCTATTGAATCAGTGATTGTACCCAAAACTAGAAAACGTCTATCTTGGCTTGAAGCTACTCTATAAAAATAAGAAAAACTCAAAGGCCCAAGTGGCACCTTCAGAGAAAGAAAAAAGCCCAAAAGATTCTCTAGCTATGAAACATGTATGACAAAGCTTATAAATGAAGAACCCACCACATTTGAAGAAGCAACTAATAAGAAATAGTGGAAAGAAGACATGACAGAAGAACACTAGTCTATCATGAAAAATGAAATATGAGAAATCATGCCTAGACCCAAGGAAAAAACAGTGGTAATCTCAAAATGGGTCTATAAGATCAAACATGCAGTAGACGAAAGCGTGGAAAAATACTCGTAGCTATAAGGTTCTCCTAGAAGGAGGGAGAATATTATGACAAAACCTTTGCTGATGTTGCCAAATATACCTCTATTGGAGCCATTATGTCTCTTGTTGCTTCCATGGGATGGACTCTACATCATATGGATGTAAAGATAAATTTTCTCAATGGAGAAATTGAAGAAGTACACATTGAAAAACCTCAAGGTTTTGAAGTACATTCCAGTGACACTCATGTTTGTAGATTAAAGAAAGACCTATATGGACTCAATTAAGCTCCAAGAGCCTAGTATGCCATAATTGATAGTTACTTAGTAAGACTTGGTTTCACTAAGATTCATGCAGATCCAAATCTCTACTACAAGTTTGTGAACAATGCACATGTGATTCTACTATTGTGTGTCGATGAATTATTCTTGATAGGTGCAGAGTCTCTCATAACCCAATGTAAAAAGGAATTATCTTATGAGTTCGATATGAAAGATCTTGGTCTCATGCACTATTACATGGGACTAGCAGTATGGAAAAAGCATGGTGAAGTCTTCCTTGGACAAGGAAAGTATGCAGTGAAGATTCTTTAGAAATTTGGAATCATGGATTGAAAATCCATGGCCACTCCTATGACCACAAACATAATAAAAGTAAGAGACTCAGATTCTGATCTAGTAGACTCGGCCCTATATCGGTAATTGATTGGGTCATTGATGTATCTAGTGAATACTCGACCATATATTTTCTTTGCTATAAACACCTTAATCCAGTTCCAGGTGGAACCTAGACATGAGCATTGGATAGCTGCAAAGCATGTTCTAAGATATGTTCGTGGGACAATAAATTATGGTTTAGGATACACTTGATACAGTGATATACAAATTCATGGATTCACAGATTCAGACTGGGAAGGGAGTACATAAGACATAAAGAGTACTTCAAGAATGTGTTTCAGTTTGGGCTCTGCTATGATATCCTGGGCCAACAGGAAACATAAGTTTGTCGCATTCAGCACAACAAAGTAGAATATATCGCAACATGTGAGGCATGTACCAAAGCAGTATGGTTGAGGAAGATGATTTCTGGATTATTTGATTAGGTACCAGATTCGACTATAATATACTATGACAATCAAAGTTGTATGAGGCTATCAAAACACCCAGTGTTTCATGACTGGTTGAAACACATTGAGATCAAATACTACTTTATTCATGATAAAGTCCAGGTAGGAGAAGTGAAACTCTAGTATATCTCCACAGATGAGCAGGTAGCAGATATTCTGACAAAGCCATTGTCTAGGATAAAGTTTGCGTACTTACGGGACAAGATGGGTCTCATGGAGATAACTCCCTTAACTGAAAGGGAAGAGATGGATCCCCAGGTTGGGAGGGAGCATTGATACATACTATTCATTTATGGACAATCATTTTCCAGTTTGGAAAATGGTCCATGTTAGGCAATTCGTTTCCAGTTCGAAAAGTGGTTCGAGATTTCTGACGAACAGGCATTTTCCAATTCAAAAAATGGTCTAGATCGGACAGTCATTTTCATAATGAAAATGGTCTGATAGATTGTTGATGTACCATAGACAACGATTCCCCTTGTGCCCAATGTGGGGGAATGTTCTAGGACAGTCATTTTTCTTGGAAGTCACTCTGAGTAGCGGTCAAGTAGAATGGTCTTCCTCGTCAGGAAGTCATTCTTTCGAAGTTCATAGTTGTGAGAAGTTTTGAAGAATGGTCCATTTTAGAGGTTGGTGCAGGAAAGTCATTTCCTTAGGAAATGGTCCGAACAGTCATTCCCTAGGGCAAAATCATTCTCTCCAGGTTGCACTATGATTAGTGCTGGAGGAATGGTCCAGTTAGGTGAATGGTCTAGGTTCAACAATCAGGGATAGACATTCCCTAGGGAAGACACATTCTCTCCAGATTGCACTATGATTAGTGCCAGAGGAATGGCCCAGTTAGGTGAATGGTCCAGGCTCAAAAATCAAGGACAATTATCCTTCTATGCTTGGGAAGAATAGTCCATATAGCCCATGGCTGATGTTTTTAATTTTTCTGAGGGTAGATGCTCTTCCATATCTCACATATGTGAGTGGAAGAATGGCCTAGATGACTCAGTTTGTATCATGATATTGTTTATGAAGATTGATATCAGATGATATGATTGTAGAGATTTCATGTCTCTGGAAAATAGTTGTATGCTACTATGAATAGACACAATAGTGTTCTATTGGATGTAATTGTCTTGATTGCCATGGAGACTATCCAGTTGGATAGTGATGATGGTGCTCGTGATTTGATCATGAGATAGCTCGTGGGGCTATGTTGATGCTACCGGTTGAATGGTCTGTTTGTGCTCAAGATCATTGTCATTTATACCTCCGTATCTAGGAGGGAGTGTTGATATTATGGTAGCTGCGAGAGGCATTAACCTCCACTTGTAACCTTTGATGAGACTAGAATATTTTGGGAACCAAGAGAAACCCTAAAGACTTGGACAATAACCCTAGAAGACAAGTCAGCTAAAGAGAATAATTAATATTTAGTTTTATCCCCCATGAAGAGAAGTCGACGTAGACAACTAAGAAGGAGAAGTATAAATACAAGACTCTAGAGATCATTTGGGACTCACTCACTCACAATTGCAAAAAATCATTTGTGCGTAAGTTTGGAGAGGAGTTGCAGCTGCAGCTACTGCAACTTGTATTTTTGGTTTTTTCTGGCTTGGAATTTCTTCTTGGTCTTTGGTTATCTTTGCTTGGTGCACTAGCCTTGGTTGGTTATTGATTTTCTACCATAATTCTTCTCTCTGTTAAGGTTAAGGTGCTCGGGGGCATCCTTTGTGCCTATGGTTGGGTGATAATATTTCTATATTGTCTATGGTTAAATGAGCACACCCACTTTTCTAATAGTAGCTACTTTATTGTAACTTAATTGGAGATATGTGTCCATGATAAATGGCCATACGATTACTTTGACATTTTATGCCCCACTTGTCACTTTTCCACCACACTAATGCATGGCCAATGCTCTTTAATTTTGTAAAAAATATATTTTTCTAATCTTTGTACCCCTGAATATCAAAGTACACTTTCAATGGTCAAAACCAATCATCAAACCTTTTCACATTGGAGAAACTTAATCTTGTAGAAAAATGTGACTCTATTTTCAAGTAAAAAAATGTCGCTGAATCAACCCAAAATTTCAAGGGTAGCTTCAGTTTCACATGATCCAAGTTCTATGCATGGCATAACTTTTCCTCCAAGAGATTTTCCCCATTTTAAACCAACTCAAAATGCTTGGAAAATCAATTAAAGTTCTGAATCAATGAAAATTTCAACTTATTGGGTTACCATATTTTGATAGGGTGAGAAAATATTTCTACAAAATTAGCCTACTCCTTTAGCACCAACTTGATATCAATATTTGTTTCAACCTTCAATGGAATGAAACCGCATAAAATAAAATAAGAACGATTATTAACCTAGATTTAAATCTCTTTACCTTCAAGATTCTCGTGCTCCAAATAATCCCCATTGTCGCCATTGGCTAATTATTCCAGTCCAACTGAGAAAAAATGTAACTTGGTCATATTGACAATGTTCTTTGTTAGAAAATCCTTCCATATTTTATTGTCTAATTTTTCTAACCCTTGCTATAGTGGCTCTCTACACTTCTTATTGCATACCCTTAGTATTTACCATATTGAAATTTTTTATTCCAAGTAACTTCGAACTCGGTTCGGATGCCACTTGATATGAAATACTCGAAGGTTGAATTATTGAAAATTACAACCACTGAATTTGCAGAATTACATAGGTTGTAAGTTTATTTCTAGTGCATCAGGTTTGAAAGCACAAACATTAGTAATGAAGCTTCACTGGTTGGAAATTCGATTCCTTTTTTAGTATATGTTTTTTTATCCTTTAACTTTGAAATATGAAATATGGAATATTTATAGGAGGTGGAGAAGACATGGGAAGTTGGAAATCAAGCACAATGTCCATTAAAGGTAGTTGGAATCAAGAGACCCATTGTTCAATGTGGAAACCAAAGCTAAAGCTAAAGTTAAATGTAATCCTTTGGATCCTTGGTTTTGAAAAAAAGTCATAATATGTTGATACATTACTGTGGTTCTTTTAAATTCCCAAATATCGTGTTTAGATCACATGGTAGATTTCTCTTGACTTGTGACAGTTGTGACCTATTTTACTATGTTCTTGTTCGGAATGGATTAACTTGAACTATGAATTATGAAGCTTGTACCTTTGCTCTGTTAATTCAGTTTGGTAAGGAATGGATTTAGAACATGGGATGGGGAAACCAAAGGGCATTCTCATTGTCTAGAAATTCTCAGAGCAACAACCGTAGGAAAATATACATATGATAAAGAAATGGAACCAATTTTACATGCAATAAAAAAATGGCAAAAGTATCTCATTGGGAGGCACTTTATAGTCAAGACAGACCATGATAGCCTAAAGAACTCTTTGGAGAAAAGATTATTATCAGAAGAACAACAAAAAGGGTAGCAAAAATGCAAGGGTTTGATTTTGAAATAATTTACAAAAAGGGGAAGGACAATGTAGTAGTAGATGCTCTTTCTAGAACAGAAGAAGCCTCAATCTTATATTCTACTACATCTTCTATTCTTGTGTTGCTGGAAGAAGCTCGCCATGAATAGATAAGATACCTTATACATAAATTTTGGTACAATTTTTCACTCTACCAAAATAGGATTGCATGGGGGAAATTTCACCTGAGCATTTTTCTCAGGTCGTGAGAGTCCAAGAATGTCTTAAATGCCAATTAGTTTTTGAGTATAAACATGTATTTTTTCAATATGTTCTATTTTAATATGAGGTAATATTTTTGCTTGATTAAGAATGATAGTGTAATTGGAATTTGAAGCTTCTATTCACATAACACCAAGGCTTAGGATGCATTTATGTGGTGTTATTCCTTGTATTTATGTTGTCAATGTGGATATTTTCATATTTTTTGAATTGTTGCTTTTTGTTGAATATCCACTTATATTAATTTAGCTTTAAGTCTGAGACTATTGCTACTCTTTCCATTGCCATTGTAGGCAGTGGTAAGCTTCTGTTTTTGGATGCATTTATGTTGTATTTTCTTACTCTACACCCTAAGTTATTTTCTAGGATTCATGTAAGCATTTGGTGGTTTTCCTTTTTGGGTGTATGTTTTCTGAGAAAATTTGGTTTCATAAAAAAAATAACAAATATAAATGCATACATATATTCTATACTTGGTAGGAATTTATTAGTTTTATATTATTTCTCATGCAGGTTTCACTTTTGGTTTCTAGATTGATTTGAAATTTCAATTGTGGAATATTTATTGAGATGTTAAACATCAATCGTGGGAAGAAAAGATCAAGAAAAAATGATCTATCATCATACTTTAAAAGACCTCAATCCAAGGATCCACATTCGCTTCATTCTTCAAGCTCTTTTGAGCAACCTATCACTGAAAGAGATGTCAATTCTTGTAAGAATGCATCTAATATCCAATTGGGGGAATAGGTTGCTCTAGTGATCAAAGTGATATAAATGCATTTTCACTAGAAATTTGCATTGAAAATCTCAAAAGTTTTTCATTGGAAGAGGACACAATCAATTCATAGAAAAGACAAAAATGCCAATGGGACATAGAGAGACTATTCCAACTAGGATGGGCCTCACAATTTTTCATTTATTGAACCAATATCTCCAAAAAAATTAGAAATAGAAACCACAAGTTAGATGCAATATATGTAGTTGGAAACTTGGCAAACCATTGACATTTCAGTTGAGGTTAGATACAATAGAGAAGCATACATGAAAGGTGTATGAAAATAAAATTACAGATGTAAAGGAGAAATTTATTATTAAATGGAAATCTTCTGAGGAATGTCAACATGTCAAATATACAAATGAATATAATAAATATTTAATAAGGGAGGGAAAACTTGAGGCAAGTGGAGGAACCATCACATCTCTATTTGGAAAATCGATGATTTTTTTTTTTTATCCAAGGCAATGCACTTAACCATTGTATTTGACATCTTATCTAAAGGTCGTCCTATGAAAAATTATTTGTATTACATTAAATATCCATAATTCTTCAAGTGTCAAATTTCCCATCTTCTCATTGGTCTATAACGAATGGTTGCAAATGAGCATGATATCTAGCTCAAGTCGAAAATGATGATATGAAAGAGAAGATTGCAAATGTTAGGTTTTTGTCAGTCTTTGGATGAGATTACAACTATTGATATTTCTTCATTGATTTGCATGAGTATTTATATGGTTAATGACCATATTGGACATTCCTATCTACTATTCATAAAATGAGGGAGAATTCTACAACAAAAAATATTTATGTACTTGTTATTAATAGTTTGAAGGAAATTGGTGATATGGATCATTTTATGATCGCAAAAAAGTTGGTATGTATTGTAGCAGATGGAGCATCAGTAATGTAAGGACAAAATAATGGCCTTTGTGTTAGACTACAACTATCAACTTCATCGTATATGTTGAATAATCATCGTATGACTCATATGATGAATCTTGCATTTAAAATAGTAAGCAAGTTTCCATCGTTTTCAAAAGTTGAAGATCTTGTACGAGAGACTTAAGAATAATTTTTTAGTAGTCCCAAATGATTTTTAGAGTTTCAAAAATTTGTTGACGATGTTACAAATGGAAAAAAGATATTAAAATATGTTGATACAAGATGGAACTCATTGAATAGACTAACTCAAAGACTATTTAGTGAGTACCATTCCTTGGTAGGGGTGATGTGTGAACATTGTTTCAATGTAGATAGCGCTCAAGATCTTCTCTTTTGACTAACTGACATA
Organism: Picea engelmannii; assembly: GCA_009831015.1. NCBI lineage: Eukaryota > Viridiplantae > Streptophyta > Pinopsida > Pinales > Pinaceae > Picea > Picea engelmannii. The sequence continues at coordinate 535,668 of ML788441.1, forward strand.
GAGACATTATTAACATTGGCTGAAATTCTTCCTATGCTAGATGAAATTAATGTTCTTGTGAAAATGTCTCAAAGTCACACAATGCATATTGCAGAATACACAAATGCAAGAAAATTAACATGCTTTTCATTGTATAATTTGTATATGATGCTAGAGTCTTTTACAAATCCACAATTTACAAATTGGACTATGATCATTGATATGGAAAATACTATTTTTTTTTTTTTTTAAGTTTGATGAAAAGGGGATACTATGTATGGCAGTGCATGGGTATATGGTTCCTTTTCATTATATTGGTAAGAAAGAACGAACCGCCAAAGAGTGCCCTGTGTCAAGAGGCCTATTCAACATTGTTGTCATTTCAGTTAGACACAACTTGATGGAAATTGCAAAATCGCTAGCATCAAAGATAAGAGAATGATTTCCTCGAGATGAATTGTTGGAGGCTATGTTTGTGGTGTATTCTCAATATTGGAACAACCAACAATGTCAAACTACTTTAAAACATGACTTTCTGGAAAAAATTAAAACTTTAGTGCACCACTTTTGCTAGAAGGTCAAGATACATGGAGAACATGTTCAAGGTATTTTAGATTCATCAAAATTGTTTCAACAAGCCACACACTCCACCAAAAAAGTGTGGAAGCAATTTCATGTTTGGGAGAATCCTTTAGAATATGGTGTAATAAAAAACCTTAGGTATTTATGTTGTGTTGACGGGCGAAACAGTCCATCCGTCAACTGGGAGAGTGGAACCGGTCCTGGGTTGTCTAAATAACCCAAGCCGTTTGGAATGGACCACCCTGACGAGTTTAACAGCTCCGTTGGCCGCTCTAAGGTCTCCTAAGAAAACCAAAGAGAGAAGCTGATCTGAGCTAATAGATCTAAACTAAGGAAAATAGAAACTAATAAAACTAATTAAAACAAACTAACTAACTAAATAAAAGAAATCAAATTAAAATAAAGGAAACTAAAAACTAATAAACTAACTTAAACTAACTATACTAAATTAATTATAAACTAAGCTAACTATTCTATCTACAAACTACTAACTATTCTTATAATAACTCAAATCAACTATTTAATTATCAGTTTAATTACAATTTATTCACAAATATACATTACATACAATTTACAGATTTGAATAAACCTGTGAAACTAATTTGCTTGTTGTCCCAAGACAGTGAAGATAATTCTTTTTTGATTTTTTGATTTATGAATAATAAGGTAAACTAACTGAAATTAAAACAAATCAAAATTCTATCTAGATTAAGCTAGTTAAAAATAATAATAAACTAGATACTAATTGACCTGGAAACGCTCCAAGTTTGCCCTGCGTATGATTGCTTCTAAGCTGATTGGAGGAGGGAAACTCACACCAGTTGATCCGTGTGCCTTTCGTAAACGATCAACTATGCTGCTTCTTGAAGTATGTTACAGGACAAACAAAACATAAAAGAATATCATAACAATTTTCTGATTATAAACTTCTGCAAAAGGGGAAACCTATTATACA
>ML788441.1:538649-642682 GCA_009831015.1 Picea engelmannii
CTGATCGCAAGGTGAAGCAACCTTTTGAGCAGAAGGGGGGTTTGATGATTCCCCGAGGGTTTCATAAGGTGACTTAATACCAGGAAAGTCAGGGTTATCCCGCAGACAAGGAGGCAAGTTATCAACGAAATCGTAAGGAGGTTTGTCACAGAAGCCTTCTTTAGCTAGAAAATGTTCAATGCTAGAATCAGAGTCCTCGTTGACCATGATAGGCTTTGTTTTGGCAGGAGGCTTAGATTTATTTCTCTCCATGCGAGAGATCATCCTTGCATTTTTCTTGTTTCTAGCAGCAGTCTTCGCTCTAGCCTTTGTGGTTGTAGGCTTAGCAACTTCGGTCGGTTTGGTCACAACCATAGGCAAATTCAAAGGTGAGTCGGGTTCAGGTTTAGGTAGCAAAACACTGTAGGGTACAGGGGTAGGCTTACTCTCAGTTACCACAGGCTTATCAACCTGTGGAGGATTTGATTCCTGAAAGCCATTTCGGTTGAGAAAATCGTGCCAGGAATCACGACGTAACCCCAATTCATAAACAACAATCATTTTAACCAACCCAACATGGAAGAGGCTGGTGTCAGCTTGACTTTGTTTGTACCTCTTAGCCATTTTGAATAAACTTCGGTGCAGATAATGCGGCATACTAAGCTCGAAACCCATAAACACCATTAATAAATGTAGATGAAACAAGAAAACAAACCTGTACCTGCCTTCACAAGTAACGAATTGCTTGATAATCATCAAGAGATCATACCAGCGGGGTTTCAACATCTTTGCAGGTAAACCTTTGTTGCACGACCTCACTGTCCGAGACCGAAATAGCAATGTCCACGGGACATCACTTACCTTGTAGTTTTTGGACCATTTTTTCCCCTTGACAGGCAGGCTAGTTGCCAGGCTGAGAAAATGTTCAGTGATTTCAAGCTGGACATCTCCAACTTTGGCTCGGCAGCCATCGAATGACAGTGCAAATTGCCGAGCTACAGTGATGTTAAAACCGTCGAACTTCCTTATAAACGCAAGCCACCCGAACTCTTCTAGGTCGCTATATGCACCATCAAATGTCAACAGTGCCTGGCATCCATTGGGTTCGGCCCTCACAAAAGGATCCATAACCTTTGTACATGGTAGGGTTCACACTGAATGAACAATGCACAGAACGAAAACGATAGGGTTTCAATAGTTTGAATGCTCGACAAGACCGGAAACAACTCCATGCGTGCGAAGGTGGTGGGATTACCATCGCCACACATTTCATTAATGACCTGTACAGAGCTGTTAAAACCATAATCATTAAAACAAACGTATCGACCAACAAATAGGTGAAGCATCGCCTCTATGTGCCATTCATCAGAATTAGAACCAACACTTCATGTGATCATGATGCGCCAAGTGTTAAGTTTGATCAAACACAGTACCCAACATTAACTATCGATGAATCGTGTCAATTCAATGTTTGAAACAAATGTTAATTCATTCAAGCCAATAGATAGTCTGAAACTAATATCGTTTCATGTGGTATCAAACTCCCAATCAATGTATCGAGGGCTCGAAGCACAAAATCAAAATAAACCAAAGGTTGCTCAAATCGTTTTTGCAAAGCTCATACCATTTCCAAAACTCATAATATTGCCAATGTGTTTTAGCATAATAAAAGTGTAAAAACATTAACCAATGATCATATGAGAATGATAGGTTAAGAGTTCAAAACAACATGAATCATGTCATATGTAAATCAAAATCAATTGTAAACATAACTCATAACTTAATATCTATCAAAGAAATCAAGTTGCGCAATTAAAGTAAATGGGTATGGTTTGAGAAAACTTTTGCAACGAATAGTTGAGTGCCTTTCAGAAAATCAATACAAGACGACGACAGTCAAAGCAATGAAAGAGGTGTTTTCACACTTGCAGTTGTGAAAAATGAAATCGAAATCAAATTGTAATTGTCACAAAATGAAACAGATATCCAGTAGCACAATGCGACAATGATTTGTTGTAATCATACAACGGGTGTAGGCAGATTTTTTGAGAGTAATAAAAAAATTGAGTTGGCTGCCAACAATGGCGACACGCTGGGCGAAGCAGTTATCTTTGTCAAAAGAAGTGAATTCAGATCAGGACAGAAAAAAAGGACAACCAGAAAATCGTACTACGTCGTCATCAACTATCTTTTCCAACGAAGTTTTAAAAGATGCAAACGAATAACAGTCTTAAAGATCAACAAATCGTGATTTTTATGATAGAATCTTCAATATTGTTGGCATGGCCACTGCTGCTAGCAGGCGTCCATAGCCTCGACAGGGTTTCCATTTAACCCACTCGGACGTCTTTATCCTGTCAAGAAGCTCTAGATTAGAATAAAGGACTTTTTAAAAGAGGTTTCTTATATTTTTTTACATATTTTTATTTACCCGACATTGCTTCACTGCCAGCAGGCCTATTCAGTACCCCGACGAAGTTGTCTTGGTGCCATGCTTGCATTGCCCCGCTGCCAGCGGACCTGTTCAGTATCCCGGTGGGTTTACAAACACTTCCCACAACTCTTATTAATATTTTTTTTTATTCTTATAGATGGCTGAGCGGGGTGACGCTGAAAAATATTAATATTTTCTCATATTTTTTTCAGACCTCATCAGAATTTTTTAAACACTGTCCTTATTCATCTCCAGAAATGTTTTATTTCTAAAAGAACTCACTTTGAAAGGGAGACATCCTTTTGAGTCATTCCTTTACGGAAAGGGGACATCATAAAAAGATAAAGATAATCACGACGAACTTCACTTAGAGATTGAAATTAGTAAACTTCTTTCAAACAGCTTTTTCCAATAACGTTCTCAGAAATATATATCATTGATGTATGTATAATCTTTCAGAAGTCATTTCAGCGAAGAAATTTTTCAGTGGTCTAGGTCTGATTGGTTTAATGTATAAGCATGCATATGTTTTGAAAACTCACAAAGACACACAAAACTGATCAATCAAATCAAAACCAGAAAATGAAAACAAAAGAAAAAATAGAAGCAAAAGGAAATATTTACATAATATACAAAGGTAAAAATCAAGCAAAGTATCTTTTCACGGCTTGGCCATTCACCGGGTAGGTGTCAAGTTGCCCTTCAAGACTCTGCAAGCGAAACGAACTAGGACCCAACTTTTCAGCAATCAGAAATGGCCCAAGCCACAGATTTTGAAATTTAGTGTGCTCACCCTTCCCTTCATGCGGTTTGTCCCACTTTAGAACGAGATCGCCTACTTCAAAGTTTTTATCGGAAGCAGAACTAGAATCGAACCAACTTTTAATCAGTTGTTGATGTTGGTTTAGCTTATGCTTGGCTTGAGTTCTTACCTCTTCAAGCTTCATCAGAGCGTTAATGCGACTTTCTAAAGGGGGGCATTCTTCTTCTTGAACCTTTTGGGACAATTGGAGTGAAGGAAGAAGAATGTGAGGTGGCAGGATAGCTTCTCTGCCATAAACAAGGAAAAAGGGAGAGTTTCCTATAGCGGCTTTGGGTGTTACCCTATTAGCCCACAGTGCATTAAGTAAAGCGTTGTGCCAGTTCTTGTGATTTTCAGCCACAGTTCTCTTGATAATCTTGATCAAGTTCTTGTTGGTCGATTCTGCTAAGCCATTACCCTGGGGGTAGTAACTAGCAGAATACTTAAGCTTTATTCCTTTTTCTAAGGCAAACTTGCTCATCTCAAGAGAAGAAAAGTATGAAGCGTTATCAAAAACTAAACAATCAGGGATGCCGAAACGGGTAATGATATGAGAATTCAGAAAAGCGATCACCTGGCTTGTGTTAACTTTTTTTAGTGCGGCGGCTTCAGACCATTGAGTAAAGTAATCAGTGGCTGTCACAATGTACTTGTGTTGCTGTGAGGATGGAGGGTTAATAGGACCAATGATATCAAGGCCCCATTGCTGGAAAGGAGAATCGATTGTGACGGGTTGCAAAGGGAAGGCCGGTTTTTGCAATCGCCCTGATGCTTTTTGACAAATAATACATTTTCGACATAAGGCATGGGCGTCTCTAAAGAGTGTAGGCCAGTAGTAACCGGCTCTTAATACTTTATGCACAGTGGTGTCGCCACCAAAGTGACCACCAGCTTCTCTCGAATGCAACTCAAGAAAAACTTTTTCTGCTTCGTCTTTTTCAAGACAAGGCATCAGTACGCCGTCAAAGTTTTGACGAAATAGTATACCGTTGACTAGATGAAAGGAGGCGGACTTTAATCTCAAAGCTCTTCTCTTAGCAGGGTCAAGGTGACGAGGTGCTGATCCATGTTGAAGACAGTGTCTAACATCATCGTACCAGGGACTGACGAAGTTTTGTGTACAACAAATCAAATTGTGATCGTGTTGTTCTAGGTCTGATGTGTCACTGGTTTCTTGTTGTTCTGAATCAACTACCAATTTACATAACCCTTGGCCTCTCATGATCTGCGCTGGGGTGATCTATAGGTCATACTCCTGCAAGGAGGTGACCCAGTTAGCTCTTTTCTCTCCTAACTCCTTTTGCACTAACAAGTTCCTAACGGCAGGGTATGGAACAATGATCTTCGTCCTTGACTTCAAAAGATATGACCAGAAATGCTTAACTGCCTTGAAGACAGCGTAGGCTTGTTGATCAACTGCTGGTTAGTTAAGTTCAGCACCTTTGAAAGCAGAGCTCATAAAGGCGATGGGTACTTCGTTATTTTCAGATTTTTTTTTAGTAAGGACCGTGGCATAGGAATGATCGGAGGCAAAAGTATAAAGTGTGAAGTCTTGAGAGAAATCGGGGCTCATGAGAGATGGAGCGTCGATTATGGCCTTCTTTATATCGTTGAAATATTGGTTTTTAGTGGGTCCCCAGTGATATTGGGTGTCCTTCTTTATCAGGTTCTGGAGAGGTCTGACCATTTCGGAGAAACTGGGGACAAATCTTCTCACGAAATTGATCTGACCTAGAAAGGACTGCATGGATTTCTTGGAGGTTGGTGGGGAAAGTTTGGCAATGACCTGGGTCCTCTCGGGGTCAATAATCATTCCATCACTAGACACAATAAATCCTAGTAGTTTACCCTATTCTACTGCGAAAATGGACTTCTTGGGGTTCAAGGAGATGCCGTATTTACGACATCGTAGAAGAACAACTCGAAGGTGAGCTAGATGATCGTTTTTTTTTTTGGAATAAACGGTTACATCATCTAGGTAGACTACTATGGAGTGATTGATCAAGCCTCTAAAATAAATATCCATTGCTCTCTAAAAGGTAGCACCGGCGTTAATCAATCCAAAGGGCATTTTGCGATAAGCATAAGTGCCCCACGGAGTACGAAAGGTAGTTTTTAACTGGTGTGACGGAGACATTAAAGCTTGGTTGTATCCAGAGAAACCATCCAATAAGGATAACCTCTCGGAACCAGACACTTGTTGAAGTATCTGTTCCATAGGAGGGACAAGGTAATTATCTTTATCAGACGCTTTGTTGAGGTTCCAGAAATCGACACAAAGTCGAATTTCCCCATTTTTCTTCTGCACTGGGACGAGGTTGGATACCCATTGAGTATATCTAACAGGAAAAATTATTTTAGCACTAAGGAGTTTATTAAGTTCTTTTTGTATGGTCGGTTCTAACTTAGGATGCATTTTCCTCAACTTCTGTTGGAAGGGCAAGGTTTGGGGCTTCATCGAGATGACATGCTGGATAATATTAGGGTCGAATGTTTTAAGATCATCATAAGTCCAAGCAAATACATCCTTAAATTATTTAAATAATTTGACGAAGGCGGATTTTTCTTGTTTACTACATCCCAAGCCTAAATTGATGAATTGAGGATTTTCACTAGTTCCTAGATTAACTCTTTCATAAGACAATGAGGAACTATTTGTTTTGCAATTGACCGTTTTTTTGAATTTATCTTCAAAATCGTAAAACTTTTCTAGTCTAGCAACAGATTTGGGAATGAAATTTACCGTGTCCGATAGAGCTTCAGAAGATTTCGGATTATGTATTACCGTAAAGTCATGTAAATTGTCATCATGCATTTGTTCATCTATCACGGCACCCTGAAAGGTTTCTTCCATGTGCAGAAAGTTTATGATCTGCTGATCATCAACAAATACCCTCCAGTTGGTGATATTGTCAGGAATAGATGGTCGAAACAATAGCTCCACAGAGAATGCGTTCGGAGACAAACCATCTGCAGGAAGAAGTTTAGAAGCAACATTAGCAAGTAGATCTGCTTCAGCATTATTTGATCTAGGAATGGAATTTATATCGAAAGCAGAAAATTTGTTGATTAAACTCCATACCTCTGATTGGTAACACTTGAGATGCGGGGTAAGACAATGTATAGAATTTCTCACCTACCTGACCACTATCTCAGAGTTGCCGAATACAATCAGATTTTGAATGTGCATGTCTAAGGCTTTTCTGAGACCTTGTAACAAAGCCTCATATTCTGCAATGTTGTTAGTACATTCAAATTCTAATATACAAGCTAATAACGTTTTATTACCTGCCGGATCAATGATGATGCAGCCTCCACCAGCTCCTTCTTTTGATTTGGCACCGACAAAGTATAAAGACCAAATTTGATTTGTATCAGATTTGCAAGGTTGTTGGATAAGAGCTGTTGGTTGCGTATATGCGTTGATCTCAGATTGTTGTTGTGGGTTGTTGATAAGTGAAACTTCAGCCATGAAATTTCCGAAGTAGGTGTCCATCCCTTGAACTTCGGGTGAATTTGCCGGAGGTGTGTATGGCTCATTTGGGTCATTCAAGTCTGTTATCGTGAACTTAAGGTAACGTTCATGGTTCACCCTGATCTTGTTGGGGTTACCGTTCTCTGGAAGCCATAAGTGTGACTAGTCCGTTGCGAAGTAACCATGCAACTGCTCTGACCAGTCCCTGCTTAAAAACATGCCATATACCTCAGGAATATCAACTACAATTATATCAATAAACTGATGAACCTTTGGGTTAGATGATAATCTAATCAATACATTTTTCAATTCACCCATAACTTTTACATCAGTTCGATCAAGTTGTATTATTTTCAAAGATGATGGTTCCACTTTGGCATTTATCTTTTGGAAAACTGACCAAGGCATCACATTTGATGATGCTCCCGAGTCAACCATGCAATTATGCACATTTCTGTTGAAGATTTCAAAAGTTAAAAGAAAAGGAGGAACGTTCTTGCGAGTGTTTAGAGTTGTTGCTTGTGGTTTCTTACTCGCATTTTCTAATACTACTTGATCTGAATTATTTACACTATTTACATTGTTATTAACATTTGGTAAAGGAAGGCTTCCTTTATCATGAGGACCAGAATTATCTTTTGTGGAAGTCTTCTGTGGCACTTTGCTTTGTACAACCTTACTACCATTTGAATTACCACTCTTGTCATTATCTGAAATATTTTGCAACATCTTCTGTAACAAGAATGGAAATTTCAACAATTCATAAATGGAATTGTTAGCCCGTAATTTCTTAAGATCTTCAACAACATCATAATCTATTTTAGGGCTAGCATTACTTTGTTTTGTTTCTACTGATTTAGATGGCTTTGGAGGTAGAGTTGCAGTGTTATCGGCAGGAAGTTTGTTTGTGGTCTTGCTCCTAGTATTGTAAGGGTGCATAGTCTCAAAGTTAGCTTGAAAGATACTATCAGAGAGGTGATGAAAGATATTTGGAGAAGACTCTTCTTCTTGGGTAGTTTCCTGCTCAAATTCCTCTTGAGGGAAATCAGGAGGGATCAAGTCATCCTGGGTTCCTAGAATTGATTGGAGAGCATATTGCAAACTTTCTAGGTTCATGCCTTCAGGGTTAGGATTAGGCCGGTTTGTTTGAAATGGTTTTCGGAAAGGAGGTCTGTAGGGTCCTTTACTCGAAGAAGCTTCTTCAATTGACCTTTTTATATCTATGACTTGATTAGATAAATTTTGTACAACTTTGGTTAGATTTTCCAAATCAGAGTTTTTGGGTTGTGTCTTGTTTTGTGTAGGCCTGGGAAGAATTTCAATCTTTTTCTTAGAAGGAGAAGCAGTCTCAGTCTCGTTGCTAGTGGAATATTTAAGGCTAAGTATATATTTTTCAATTTGAGTAGCCTCTTCAAAGGCTTCTAACAATGTTTCCTTTTTGGATCTTTTCACCCAAATAGCTATACTTTGATGTAGAGCTTTATTGTAATAAGCTATTACAAGGCTTTCTGCAGGCATAGAGTCTGTAGGGATTCTATTTTTAAGGGTAAAAAATCTTTGATTAAAATCCTTGACTTTTTCTTTAGCATTCATTTTTAAGTTTGAATGATCCATGACTAAGACTTCTGGAGGTTTGCCATCTCCAAATTTTTCTAAGAAAATTGACTCAAACTTTTCCCAAGATGCTATAGTACGAGGCTGTTGGGCAAAATACCAAGTGGACGCATTACCCTTAAAGGTGTACGGGAACAACCTACAGACTACGTCTTCATGTTCAACATTGCGGAGTTTGATGTCTAACATAAATTTCTTGATGTGGTCTTCCGCTATCTGCTTAGAATCATGATCAAACTTAGTAAGCCATTTTTTTGGATGCTTAGGCAAAGGATGTTGAGGTCCAGGTACAGCTATAGCATCTTGGTCTAACCAAGGTCTAGCAGGGTTGTTCTGATTAGCCATTGGGGTAGTGGGTGTAGGAGGACGTGAAGGTGGATTGCCTTCGTCTGAGGATGAATCTTCCCCTGCAGAGGAAGGAGATGAGGGAGGTGGTGAAGGAGGAGGAGAAGGAGGTATCCCAGATCCTCCTGCAGCAGGATTTGTGTTTGAGTCCGTAGGATTCACAGTGGGATCTATATCACCTAATTGTTCTCTGACTTCGGAGAAGTCCAAAGGTTGGCCCCATGGGTGATGTGGTTGCCTAAGGCTAGAAAAGGCTTTGTGTGATCTAATAAGAGATTCTCTAAAAATTTCTTGAATATCACCACCTGTAGGATTAGGGGTTGCTGGTTCAACTATGATCTGAGGATCTTCGATTGAAGTAGTTTATGTTTGAGGGGGGATGTTATCTTGTGAACGACTTCTAGTCACTATGGGTGTGCGATTAGGTGGGGGAGTCTTGCGACCACCACGTGCCATTAATTAAGCTTAGGCCCTCCTTCTAGCGCCATTTGTTGACGGGCGAAACAGTCCATCCGTCAACTGGGAGAGTGGAATCGGCCCGGGGTTGTCTAAATAACCCAAGCCGTTTGGAATGGACCACCCTGACGAGTTTAACGGCTCCATTGGCCGCTCTAAGGTCTCCTAAGAAAACCAAAGAGAGAAGCTGATCTGAGCTAAGAGATCTAAACTAAGGAAACTAGAAACTAATAAAACTAATTAAAACTAACTAACTAACTAAATAAAAGAAATCAAATTAAAATAAAGGAAACTAAAAACTAATAAACAAACTTAAACTAACTATACTAAACTAATTATAAACTAAGCTAACTATTCTATCTACAAACTACTAACTATTCTTATAATAACTCAAATCAACTATTTAATTATCAATTTAATTACAATTTATTCACAAATATACATTACATACAATTTACAGATTTGAATAAACCTGTGAAACTAATTTGCTTGCTGTCCCAAGACAACGAAGATAATTCCTTTTTGATTTTCTGATTTATGAATAATAAGGTAAACTAACTGAAATTAAAACAAATCAAAATTCTATCTAGATTAAGCTATTTAATAAAAATAATAAACTAGATACTAATTGACCTAGAAACGCTCCAAGTTTTCCCTGCGTATGATTGCTTCTAAGTTGATTGGAGGAGGGAAACTCACACCAGTTGATCCGTGTGCCTTTCGTAAACGATCGGCTATGCTGCTTCTTGAAGTATGTTACAGGACAAACAAAACATAAAAAAATATCATAACAATTTTCTGATTATAAACTTCTGCAAAAGGGGAAACCTATTATACAGCAAGCTTATATATGACAATTCAAATTACGAAGAAGACAAAGCTATCATTCACTAAAATGAATTGAGAATTGTTATGTCCTTTATCGATTTATGAAGAAACAAGATATGGATAACAATAATGTATTATATCATTTGCATTTGATTCAGATAGCTAACGCAATACCAAACCATAAACAAGCTGATATAGAAAACATGGAACAAAGTGTCGATATATTGAGAAGCGAAAGCTATGACAAAACACCAAGTCTGGTCCAGTTTGATTCATAATTCCATATCCTTGTTCTCCTCCACTGAGGATTGTTGATTATTACAAAATCATAAGTTTAAATAGGTTTTTCACAAGGTAAAACATCCTTGTGAATAATAGTAAACAGTTTACACAATCTGGGAATAATCCCAAAATCCCTTAAACTAAGTAACTAAAAATGCAAGTGAAATATGTAGATCATCCCCTAACTTCCCATGCTATCCATTGCAAATTCGAATTGCCCTGCAATAGAACACAAAACCAAGTTAGGCAGATGTTTTACTTGAAAAATAAATAAAAATTGCTTTTACAGACTTAGCTACAGAATCGTTTGATTCTGTAGCTGGTCTAATATAGTAAACATGACCATATATACAGTCAAATCGAATCTAATCATCTAATAATAATCAATAGATCACTAATGATTAAATCCAACCAAATCAAACAAAATACAATCGGGACAGAATAGAGATGCTCTGTTTTCCCAATTGACATAAAATCGCATCATATCTCAACCAGACTGTTCCATAAATGAAGTGAATGACAAGCCAAATCGCATGAAATACAAACCGTCATTGATGATAAGCACAAGATTCATATCATTGCCAATATAGAAAGCCATTACGATTTCACGCATCACTGTATCCATAGAATCCAACCACAGTTCTTATTTGGCATGTTTCAAATAATTCACAAGTAAATTCATAACTGTAATTGACTAATTTAATCACAATAGTAGATTGATATCGTTCAATTAAAAATCATGACGTATGAATTTATTCCAATGTAATCGGATCATCTCCACAAATATCGACTCAACAGTCTCCATATTAGATCACTCCAAAGTCGACAAACAGGGTTTTGACAGAGTCAATAAACCAGCATTTAATTATAGACACAAATCAAAATATTTGATACAATTAATCCATTACTGTAATCGAATAACACATTTGTTATTATCAGAATACAACTCATATCGTAACAGCTATTATTGTTAACCATTAGAAATTCGATTGTTAAACAAATGATATACGAATTGGTCCCAACATAGAAAATACAATTAGCACAGTTAACCAATTTGTTCATCGTATCGCGCAAGATATAATCAAATTGAACAGAGATATCGTTTTCATTTCAAGAATAGAAAAGATATCAAATAACAACATATTCAAATCAAACTAAATCAAATCACAATCAATCCAGAAATCGATAATCAAAACTAATGCATGACAGAGCAAGTCAATCATGTAAACAGAGCTTATGATCACGCTGTATAAAAGAGGGAAATTTATACCATTACAGTTGCTGAAGCTATGTCACTTTCGAATTGACAATTGCAGTAGCAGACTCGACATTTTTGAATAGGATTGACCTCGCAGTTCATTGATTTTTATCGTGGGGTTGTACCTTTGCATTCTGACCAGTGAGATTTGCCACTTGGTTTTCCAAATTGTGAATTTTGGATTGCAATATTGGGACATCCAAGTAGTATCTCTCTAACCACAGTCCACACTGATCGCAAGGTGAAGCAACCTTTTGAGCAGAAGGGGGGTTTGATGATTCCCCGAGGGTTTCATAAGGTGACTTAATACTAGGAAAGTCAGGGTTATCCTGCAGACAAGGAGGCAAGTTATCAATGAAATCGTAAGGAGGTTCGTCACAGAAGCCCTCTTCGGCTAGAAAACGTTCAATGCTAGAATCAGAGTCCTCGTTGACCATGATAGGCTCTGTTTTGGCAGGAGGCTTATATTTATTTCTCTCCATGCGAGAGATCATCCTTTCATTTTTCTTATTTCTAGCAGCAGTCTTCGCTCTAGCCTTTGTGGTTGTAGGCTTAGCAACTTCGGTCGGTTTGGTCACAGCCATAGGCAAATTCAAAGGTGAGTCGGGTTTAGGTTTAGGTAGAAAAACACTATAGGGTACAGGGGTAGGCTTACTCTCAATTACCACAGGCTTATCAACCTGTGGAGGATTTGATTCCTGAAAGCCATTTCGGTTGAGAAAATCGAGCCAGGAATCACGACGTAACCCCAATTCATAAACAACAATCATTTTAACCAACCCAACATGGAAGAGGCTGGTGTCAGCCTGACTTTGTTTGTACCTCTTATCCATTTTGAATAAACTTCAGTGCAGATAATGCGGCATACTAAGCTCGAAACCCATAAACACCATTAATAAACGTAGATGAAACAAGAAAACAAACCCGTACCTGCCTTCACAAGTAACGAATTTCTTGATAATCATCAAGAGATCATACCAGCGGGGTTTCAACATCTTCACAGGTAAACCTTTGTTGCACGACCTCACTGTCCAAGACCGAAATAGAAATATCCACGGGACATCACTTACCTTGTAGTTTTTGGACCATTTTTGCCCCTTGACAGGCAGGCTAGTTGCCAGGCTGAGAAAATGTTCAGTGATTTCAAGCTGGACATCTCCAACTTTGGCTCGGTAGCCATCGAATGACAGTACAAATTGCCGAGCTACAGTGATGTTAAAACCGTCTAACTTCCTTATAAACGCAAGCCATCCGAACTCTTCTAGGTCGCTATACGCACCATCAAATGTCAACAGTGCCTGGCATCCATTGGGTTCGGCCCTCACAACAGGAACCATAACCTCTGTACATGGTAGGGTTCACACTGAATGAACAATGCACAGAGCGAAAACGATAGGGTTTCAATAGTTTGAATGCTCGACGAGACCGGAAACAACTCCATGTGTGCGAAGGTGGTGGGATTACCATCGCCACGCATTGCATTAATGACCTGTACAGAACTGTTAAAACCATAATCATTAAAAAAAACGTATCGACCAACAAATAGGTGAATCATCACCTCTACGTGCCATTCATCCGAATTAGAACCAACACTTCATGTGATCATGATGCGCCAAGTGTTAAGTTTGATCAAACACAGTACCCAACATTAACTATCGATGCATCGTGTCAATTCAATGTTTGAAACGAATGTTAATTCATTCAAGCCAATAGATAGTCTAAAACTAATATCGTTTCATGTGGTATCAAACTCCCAATCAATGTATCGAGGGCTCGAAGCACAAAATCAAAATAAACCAAAGGTTTCTCAAATCGTTTTTGCAAAGCTCATACCATTTCCAAAACTCATAATATTGCCAATGTGTTTTATCATAATAAAAGTGTAAAAATGTTAACCAATGATCATATGAGAATGATAGGTTAAGAGTTCAAAACAACATGAATCATGTCATATGTAAATCAAAATCAATTGTAAACATAACTCATAACTTAATATCTATCAAAGAAATCAAGTTGTGCAATTAAAGTAAATGGGTATGGTTTGAGAAAACTTTTGCAATGAATAGTTGAGTTCCTTTCAACAAATCAATACAAGACGACGACAGTCAAAGCAACGAAAGAGGTGTTTTCACACTTGCAGTTGTGAAAAATGAAATCGAAATCAAATTGTAATTGTCGCAAAATGAAACAGATATCCAGTAGCACAATGCGACAATGATTTGTCGTAATCATACAACGGGTGTAGGCAGCTTTTTTGAGAGTAATAAAAAAATTGAGTTGGCTGCCAACAATGGCGACACGCTGGGCGAAGCAGTTATCTCTGTCAAAAGAAGTGAATTCAGATCAGGACAGAAAAAAAGGACAACCAGAAAATCGTACTACATCATCATCAACTATCTTTTCCAGCGAAGTTTTAAAAGATGCAAACCAATAACAGTCTTAAAGATCAGCAAATCGTGATTTTTATGATAGAATCTTCAATACTGTTGGCATGTCCACTGTTGCCAGCAGGCGTCCATAGCCTCGTCAGGGTTGCCATTTAACCCACTCAGACATCTTTATCCTATCAGGAAGCTCTAGATTAGAATAAAGGACTTTTTAAAAGAGGTTTCTTATATTTTTTTACAGATTTTTATTTACCCGACATTGCTTCGCTGCTAGCAGGCCTGTTCAGTACCCCGACGAAGTTGTCTTGGCGCCATGCTTGCATTGCCCCGCTGTCAGCGGACTTGTTCAGTATCTTGGCGGGTTTACAAACACTTCCCACATCTCTTATTAATATTTTGTTTTATTCTTATAGATGGCTGAGCAGGGTGACGCTGAAAAATCTTAATATTTTCTCATATTTTTTTCAGACCTCATCAGAATTTTTTAAACACTATCCTTATTCATCTCCAGAAATGTTTTATTTCTAAAACAACTCACTTTGATAGGGAGACATCCTTTTGAGTCATTCCTTTACGAAAAGGGGACAACGTACAAAGATGAAGATAATCACGACGAACTTCACTTAGAGATTGAAATTAGTAAACTTCTTTCAAACAACTTTTTCCAATAACGTTCTCAGAAATATATATCATTGATGTATTTACAATCTTTCAGAAGTCATTTCAGCGAAGAAATTTTTCAGTGGTCTAGGTATGATTGGTTTAATGTATAAGCATGCATATGTTTTGAAAACTCACAAAGACACACAAAACTGATCAATCAAATCAAAACCAGAAAATGAAAACAAAAGCAAAAATAGAAGCAAAAGGAAATATTTACATAATATACAAAGGTAAAAATCAAGCAAAGTATCTTTTCAGGGCTTGGCCATTCACCGGGTAGGTGTCAAGTTGCCCTTCAAGACTCTGCAAGTGAAACGAACTAGGACCCAACTTTTCAGCAATCAGAAATGGCCCAAGCCACAGATTTTGAAATTTAGTGTGCTCACCCTTCCCTTCATGCGGTTTGTCCCACTTTAGAACGAGATCGCCTACTTCAAAGTTTCTATCGGAAGAAGAACTAGAATCGAACCAGCTTTTAATCAGTTGTTGATGTTGGTTTAGATTATGCTTGGCTTGAGTTCTTACCTCTTCAAGCTTCATTAGAGCGTTAATGCGACTTTCTAAAGGGGGGCATTCTTCTTCTTGAACCTTTTGGGACAATTGGAGTGAAGGAAGAAGAATGTGAGGTGGCAGGATAGCTTCTCTGCCATAAACAAGGAAAAAGGGAGAGTTGCCTATAGCAGGTTTGGGTGTTACCCTATCAACCCACAGTGCATTAAGTAAAGCGTTGTGCCAGTTCTTGTGATTTTTCAGCCACAGTTCTCTTGATAATCTTGATCAAGTTCTTGTTGGTCGATTCTGCTAAGCCATTACCCTGGGGGTAGTAACTAGCAGAATACTTAAGCTTTATTCCTTTTTCTAAGGCAAAATCGCTCATCTCAAGAGAAGAAAAGTATGAAGCGTTATCAAAAAATAAACAATCAGGGATGCCGAAACGGGTAATGATATGAGAATTCAGAAAAGCGATCACCTGGCTTGTGTTAACTGTTTTTAGTGCAGCGGCTTCAGAACATTGAGTAAAGTAATCAGTGGCTATCACAATGTACTTGTGTTGCTGTGAGGATGGAGGGTTAATAGGACCAATGATATCAAGGCCCCATTGCTGGAAAGGAGAATCTATTGTGACAGGTTGCAAAGGGAAGGCAGGTTTTTGCAATCGCCCTGATGCTTTTTGACAAATAATACATTTTCGACATAAGGCATGGGTGTCTCTAAAGAGTGTAGGCCAGTAGTAACCGGCTCTTAAGACTTTATGCGCAGTGGTGTCGCCACCGAAGTGACCACCAGCTTCTCCCGCATGCAACTCAAGCAAAACTTTTTCTGCTTCGTCTTTTTCAAGACAACGCATCAGTACGCCGTCAAAGTTTTGATGAAACAGTATACCGTTGACTAGATGAAAGGAGGCGGAATTTAATCTCAAAGCTCTTCTCTTAGCAGGGTCAAGGTGACGAGGTGCTGATCCATGTTGAAGACAGTGTCTAACATCATCGTACCAGGGACTGGCGAAGTTTTGTGTACAACAAATCAGATTGTGATCGTGTTGTTCTAGGTATGATGTGTCACTGGTTTCTTGTTGTTCTGAATCAACTACCAATTTACATAACCCTTGGCCTCTCACGATCTGCGCTGGGGTGATCTCTAGGTCATACTCCTGCAAGGAGGTGACCCAGTTAGCTCTTTTCTCTCCTAACTCCTTTTGCACTAACAAGTTCCTAACGGCAGGGTATGGAACAATGATCTTCGTCCTTGACTTCAAAAGATATGACCGGAAATGCTTAACTGCCTTGAAGACAACGTAGGCTTGCCGATCAACCACTGGGTAATTAAGTTCAACACCTTTGAAAGCAGAGCTCATAAAGGCGATGGGTACTTCGTTATTTTTAGAGTTCTTTTGAGTAAGGACTGGGACATAGGAATGATCGGAGGCAAAAGTATAAAGTGTGAAGTCTTGAGAGAAATCGGGGCTCATGAGAGACGGAGCGTCAATTATGGCCTTCTTTATATCGTTGAAAGCTTGTTTTTTAGTGGGTCCCCAGTGATATTGGGTGTCCTTCTTTATCAGGTTCTGGAGAGGTCTGACCATTTCAGAGAAACTGGGGACAAATCTTCTCACGAAATTGATCTGACCTAGAAAGGACTGCATGGATTTCTTGGAGGTTGGTGGGGAAAGTTTGGCAATGACCTGGGTCCTCTCGGGGTCAATAATCATTCCATCACTAGACACAATAAATCCTAGTAGTTTACCCTGTTCTACTGCGAAAATGGACTTCTTGGGGTTCAAGGAGATGCTGTATTTACGACATCGTAGCAGAACAGCTCGGAGGTGAGCTAGATGATTGTTTTTGTTTTTGGAATAAACGGTTACATCATCTAGGTAGACTACTACGGAGTGATTGATCAAGCCTCTAAAAGCAATATCCATTGCTCTCTGAAAGGTAGCATCAGCGTTAATCAATCCAAAGGGCATTTTGCGATAAGCATAAGTGCCCCACGGAGTACGAAACGTAGTTTTTAACTGGTCTGATGGAGACATTAAAACTTGGTTGTATCCAGAGAAACCATACAATAAGGATAGCCTCTCGGAACCAGACACTTGTTGAAGTATCTGTTCCATAGGAGGGACGGGATAATTATCTTTATCAGACGCTTTGTTGAGGTTCCAGAAATCGACACAAAGTCGAATTTCCCCGTTTTTCTTCCGCACTGGGACGAGGTTGGATACCCATTGAGTATGTCTAACAGGAAAAATTATTTTAGCACTAAGGAGTTTATTAAGTTCTTTTTGTACGGTCGGTTCTAACTTAGGATGCATTTTCCTCAACTTCTGTTGGAAGGGCAAGGTTTGGGGCTTCATCGGGATGACATGCTGGATAATATTAGGGTCGAATGTTTTAAGATCGTCATAAGTCCAAGCAAATACATCCTTAAATTCTTTAAATAATTTTACGAAGGCGGCTTTTTCTTGTTTACTACATCCCAAGCCTAAATTGATGAATTGAGGATTTTCACTAGTTCCTAGATTAACTCTTTCATAAGACAATGAGGAACTATTTGTTTTGCAATTGACCGTTTTTTTGATTTTATATTCAAAATCGTAAAACTTTTCTAGTCTAGCAACAGATTTGGGAATGAAATTTACCGTGTCTGATAGAGCTTCAGGAGATTTCGGATTAGGTATTATCGTAAAGTCATGTAAATTGTCATCATGCATTTGTTCATCTATCACGTCACCCTGAAAGGTTTCTTCCATGTGTAGAAAGTTTATGATCTACTGATCATCATCAAATACCCTCCAGTTGGTGATATTGTCAGGAATAGATGGTCGAAACAATAGCTCCACGGAGAATGCGTTCAGAGACAAACCATCTGCAGGAAGAAGTTTAGAAGCAACATTAGCAAGTAGATCTGCTTTAGCATTATTTGATCTAGGAATGGAATTTATATCGAAAGCAGAAAATTTGTTGATTAAACTCCATACCTCTGATTGGTAACACTTGAGATGCGGGGTAAGACAATGTATAGAATTTCTCACCTGCCTGACCACTATCTCAGAGTTGCCGAATACAATCAGATTTTGAATGTGCATGTCTAAGGCTTTTCTGAGACCTTGTAACAAAGCCTCATATTCTGCAATGTTGTTAGTACATTCAAATTCTAATCTACAAGCTAATAACGTTTTATTACCTACCGGATCAATGATGATGCAGCCTACACCAGCTCCTTCTTTTGATTTGGCACCATCAAAGTATAAAGACCAAATTTGATTTGTATCAGATTTGCAAGGTTGTCGGATAGGAGATGTTGGTTGCGTATATGCGTTGATCTCGTATTGTTGTTGTGGGTTGTTGATAAGTGAAACTTCAGCCATGAAATTTCCGAAGTAGGTGTCCATCCCTTGAACTTCGGGTGAATTTGCCGGGGGTGTGTATGGCTCATTTGGGTCATTCAAGTCTGTTATCATGAACTTAAGGTAACGTTCATGGTTCACCCTGATCTTGTTGGGCTTACCGTTCTCTAGAAGCCATAAGTGTGACCAGTCCGTTGCGAAGTAACCATGCAACTGCTCTGACCAGTCCCTGCTCAAAAACATGCCATATACCTCTGGAATATCAACTACAATTATATCAATAAACTGATGAACCTTTGGGTTAGATGATAATCTAATCAATACATTTTTCAATTCACCCATAACTTTTACATCAGTTTGATCAAGTTGTATTATTTTCAAAGATGATGGTTCCACTTCGGCATTTATCTTTTGGCAAACTGACCAAGGCATCACATTTGATGATGCTCCCGAGTCAACCATGCAATTATGCACATTTCTGTTGAAGATTTTGAAAGTTAAAAGAAAAGGAGGAACGTTCTTGCGAGTGTTTAGAGTTGTTGCTTGTGGTTTCTTACTCGCATTTTCTAATACTACTTGATCTGAATTATTTACACTATTTACATTGTTATTAACATTTGGTAAAGGAAGGATTCCTTTATCATGAGGACCAGAATTATCTTTTGTGGAAGTCTTTTGTGGCACTTTTCTTTGTACAACCTTACTACCATTTGAATTACCACTCTTGTCATTATCTGAAATATTTTGCAACATCTTCTGTAACAAGAATGGAAATTTCAACAATTCATAAATGGAATTGTTAGCCCGTAATTTCTTAAGATCTTCAACAACATCATAATCTATTTTAGGGCTAGCATTACTTTGTTTTGTTTCTACTGATTTAGATGGCTTTGGAGGTAGAGTTGCAGTGTTATCGGCAGGAAGTTTGTTTGTGGTCTTGCTCCTAGTATTGTAAGGGTGCATAGTCTCAAAGTTAGCTTGAAAGATACTATCAGAGAGGTGATGAAAGATATTTGGAGAAGACTCTTCTTCTTGGGTAGTTTCCTGCTCAAATTCCTCTTGAGGGAAATCAGGAGGGATCAAGTCATCCTGGGTTCCTAGAATTGATTGGAGAGCATATTGCAAACTTTCTAGGTTCATGCCTTCAGGGTTAGGATTAGGCCGGTTTGTTTGAAATGGTTTTCGGAAAGGAGGTCTGTAGGGTCCTTTACTCGAAGAAGCTTCTTCACTTGAACTTTTTATATCTATGACTTGATTAGATAACTTTTGTACAACTTTGGTTAGATTTTCCAAATCAGAGTTTTTGGGTTGTGTCTTGTTTTGTGTAGGCCTGGGAAGAATTTCAATCTTTTTCTTAGAAGGAGAAGCAGTCTCAGTCTCGTTGCTAGTGGAATCTTTAAGGCTAAGTATATATTTTTCAATTTGAGTAGCCTCTTCAAAGGCTTCTAACAATGTTGCCTTTTTGGATCTTTTCACCCAAATAGCTATACTTTGATGTAGAGATTTAGTGTAATAAGCTATTACAAGGTTTTCTGTAGGCATAGAGTCTGTAGGGATTCTATTTTTAAGGGTCAAAAATCTTTGATTAAAATTCTTGACTTTTTCTTTAGCATTCATTTTTAAGTTTGAAAGATCCATGACTAAGATTTCTGGAGGTTTTCCATCTCCAAATTTTTCTAAGAAAATTGACTCAAACTTTTCCCAAGATGCTATAGTACGAGGCTGTTGGGCAAAATACCAAGTGGACGCATTACCCTCAAAGGTGTACGGGAACAACCTACAAACTACGTCTTCATGTTCAACGTTGCGGAGTCTGATGTCTAACATAAATTTCTTGATCTGGTCTTCCACTATCTGCTTAGAATCGGGATCAAACTTAGTAAGCCATTTTTTCGGATGCTTAGGCAAAGGATGCTGAGGTCCAGGTACAACTATAGCATCTTGGTCTAACCAAGGTCTAGCAGGGTTGTTCTGATTAGCCATTGGGGTAGTGGGTGTAGGAGGATGTGAAGGTGGATTGCCTTCGTCTGAGGATGAATCTTCCCCTGCAGAGGAAGGAGATGAGGGAGGTGGTGAAGGAGGAGGAGAAGGAGGTATCCCAGATCCTCCTGTAGCAGGATTTGTGTTTGGGTCTGTAGGATTCACAGTGGGATCTATATCACCTAATTGTTCTCTGACTTCGGAGAAGTCCAAAGGTTGGCCCCATGGGCGATGTAGTTGCCTAAGGCTAGCAAAGGCTTTGTGTGATCTAATAAGAGATTCTCTAAAAATTTCTTGAATATCACCACCTGTAGGATTAGGGGTTGCTGGTTCAACTGTGATCTGAGGATCTTCGGTTGAAGTAGTTGTTGTTTGAGGGGGGATGTTATCTTGTGAACGGCTTCTAGTCACTATGGGTGTGCGATTAGGTGGGGGAGTCTTGCGACCACMACGTGCCATTAATTAAGCTTAGGCCCTCCTTCTAGCGCCATTTTTTGACAGGCGAAACAGTCCATCCGTCAACTAGGAGAGTGGAACCGGTCCGGGGTTGTCTAAATAACCCAAGCCGTTTGGAATGGACCACCCTGACGAGTTTAACGGCTCCGTTGGCCGCTCTAAGGTCTCCTAAGAAAACCAAAGAGAGAAGTTGATTTGAGCTAAGAGATCTAAACTAAGGAAACTAGAAACTAATAAAACTAATTAAAACAAACTAACTAACTAAATAAAAGAAATCAAATTAAAATAAAGGAAACTAAAAACTAATAAACAAACTTAAACTAACTATACTAAACTAATTATAAACTAAGCTAACTATTCTATCTACAAACCACTAACTATTCTTATAATAACTCAAATCAACTATTTAATTATCAGTTTAATTACAATTTATTCACAAATATACATTACATACAATTTACAGATTTGAATAAACCTGTGAAACTAATTTGCTTGTTGTCCCAAGACAGCGAAGATAATTCTTTTTTGATTTTTTGATTTATGAATAATAAGGTAAACTAACTAAAATTAAAACAAATCAAAATTCTATCTAGATTAAGCTATTTAATAAAAATAATAAACTAGATACTAATTGACCTAGAAACGCTCCAAGTTTGCCCTGCGTATGATTGCTTCTAAGCTGATTGGAGGAGGGAAACTCACACCAGTTGATCCGTGTGCCTTTCGTAAACGATTGTCTATGTTGCTTCTTGAAGTATGTTACAGGACAAACAAAACATAAAAGAATATCATAACAATTTTCTGATTATAAACTTCTGCAAAAGGGGAAACCTATTATACAACAAGCTTATATATGACAATTCAAATTATGAAGAAGACAAAGCTATCATTCACTAAAATGAATTGAGAATTGTTATGTCCTTTATCGATTTAGGAAGAAACAAGATATGGATAACAATAATATATTATAACATTTGCATTTGATTCAGATAGCTAACGCAATACCAAACCATAAACAAGCTGATATACAAAACATGGAACAAAGTGTCGATATATTGAGAAGCGAAAGCTATGAAAAAACACCAAGTCTGCTCCAGTTTGATTCAGAATTCCATATCCTTGTTCTCCCCCACTGAGGATTGTTGATTATTACAAAATCATAAGTTTAAATAGGTTTTTCACAAGGTAAAACATCCTTGTGAATCATAGTAAACAGTTTACACAATCTGGGAATAATCCCAAAATCCCTTAAACTAAGTAACTAAAAATGCAAGTGAAATCTGTAGATCATCCCCTAACTGCCCATGCTATCCATTGCAAATTCGAATTGCCCTGCAATAGAACACAAAACCTAGTTAGGCAGATGTTTTACTTGAAAAATAAATAAAAATTGCTTTTACAGACTTAGCTACAGAATCGTTTGATTCTGTAGCTGGTCTAATATAGTAAACATGTCCAGATATACAGTCAAATCGAATCTAATCATCTAATAATAATCAATAGATCACTAATGATTAAATCCAACCAAATCAAACAAAATACAATCGGGACAGAATATTGATGCTCTGTTTTCCCAATCGACATAAAATCACATCATATCTCAACCAGACTGTTCCATAAATGAAGTGAATGACAAGCCAAATCGCATGAAATACAAACCGTCATTAATGATAAGCACAAGATTCATATCATTGCCAATATAGAAAGCCATTACGATTTCACGCATCACTGTATCCATAGAATCCAACCACAGTTCTCATTTGGCATGTTTCAAATAATTCACAAGTAAATGCCTAACTGTAATTGACTAATTTAATCGCAAAAGCAGATTGATATCGTTCAATTAAAAAGCACGATGTATGAATTGCTTCCAATGTAATCGGATCATCTCCACAAATATCGATTCAACAGTCTCCATATTAGATCACTCCAAAGTCGACAAACAGGGTTTTGACAGAGTCAATAAACCAGGCATTTAATTATAGACACAAATCAAAAGATTTGATACAATCAATCCATTCCTGTAATCGAATAACACATTTGTTATTATCGGAATACAACTCATATCATAACAGCTATTATTGTTAACCATTAGAAATTCGATTGTTAAACAAATGATATACGAATTGGTCCCAACATAGAAAATACAATTAGCACAGTTAACCAATTTGTTCATCGTATCGCGCAAGATATAATCAAATTGAACAGAGATATCGTTTGCATTTCAAGAATAGAAAAGATATCAAATAACAACATATTCAAATCAAAATATGGTCAATCAAACTAAATCAAATCAAAATCAATCCAGAAATCGATAATCAAAACTAATGCATGACAGAGCAAGTCAATCATGTAAACAGAGCTTATGATCACGCTGTATAAAAGAGGGAAATTTATACCATTACAGTTGCTGAAGCTATGTCACTTTCGAATTGACAATTGCAGTAGCAGACTCGACATTTTTGAATAGGATTGACCCAGCAGTTCGTTGATTTTTATCGTGGGGCTGTACCTTTGCATTGTGACCAGTGAGCTTTGCCACTTGGTTTTCCAAATTGTGAATTTTGGATTGCAATATTGGGACATCCAAGTAGTATCTCTCTAACCACAGTCCACACTGATCGCAAGGTGAAGCAACCTTTTGAGGAGAAGGGGGGTTTGATGATTCCCTGAGGGTTTCATAAGGTGACTTAATACTAGGAAAGTCAGGGTTATCCCGCAGACAAGGAGGCAAGTTATCAACGAAATCGTAAGGAGGTTCGTCACAGAAGCCCTCTTCGGCTAGAAAACGTTCAATGCTAGAATCAGAGTCCTCGTTGACCACGATAGGATCTGTTTTGGCAGGAGGCTTAGATTTATTTCTCTCCATGCGAGAGATCATCCTTGCATTTTTCTTGTTTCTAGCAGCAGTCTTGTCTCTAGCCTTTGTGGTTGTAGTCTTAGCAACTTTGATCGGTTTGGTCACAGCCATAGGCAAATTCAAAGGTGAGTCAGGTTCAGGTTTAGGTAGCAAAACACTGTAGGGTACAGGGGTAGGCTTACTCTCAGTTACCACAGGCTTATCAACCTGTGGAGGATTTGATTCCCGAAAGCCATTTCGGTTGAGAAAATCGTGCCAGGAATCACGACGTAACCCCAATTCATAAACAACAATCATTTTAACCAACCCAACATGGACGAGGCTGGTGTCAGCCTGACTTTGTTTGTACCTCTTAGCCATTTTGAATAAACTTTGGTGTAGATAATGCGGCATACTAAGCTCGAAAGCCATAAACACCATTAATAAACGTAGATGAAACAAGAAAACAAACCTGTACCTGCCTTCACAAGTAACGAATTGCTTGATAATCATCAAGAGATCATACCAGCGGGGTTTCAACATCTTCACAGGTAAACCTTTGTTGCACGACCTCATTGTCCGAGACCGAAATAGCAATGTCCACGGGACATCACTTACCTTGTAGTTTTTGGACCATTTTTGCCCCTTGACAGGCAGGCTAGTTGCCAGGCTGACAAAATGTTTAGTGATTTCAAGCTGGACATCTCCAACTTTGGCTCGGCAGCCATCGAATGACAGTGCAAATTGCCGAGCTACAGTGATGTTAAAACCGTCGAACTTCCTTATAAACGCAAGCCACCCAAAATCTTCTAGGTCGCTATACGCACCATCAAATGTCAACAGTGCCTGGCATCCATTGGGTTCGGCCCTCACAACAGGAGCCATAACCTCTGTACATGGTAGGGTTCACACTGAATGAACAATGCACAGAGCGAAAACGATAGGGTTTCAATAGTTTGAATGCTCGACGAGACCGGAAACAACTCCATGCGTGCGAAGGTGGTGGGATTACCATCGCCACGCATTGCATTAATGACCTGTACAGAGCTATTAAAACCATAATCATTAAAACAAACGTATCGACCAGCAAATAGGTGAATCATCACCTCTACGTGCCATTCATCCAAATTAGAACCAACACTTCATGTGATCATGATGCGCCAAGTGTTAAGTTTGATCAAACACAATACCCAGCATTAACTATCGATGCATCGTGTCAATTCAATGTTTGAAACGAATGTTAATTCATTCAAGCCAATAGATAGTCTGAAACTAATATCGTTTCATGTGGTATCAAACTCCCAATCAATGTATCGAGGGCTCGAAGCACAAAATCAAAATAAACCAAAGGTTGCTCAAATCATTTTTGCAAATCTCATACCATTTCCAAAACTCATAATATTGCCAATGTGTTTTAGCATAATAAAAGTGTAAAAACATTAACCAATGATCATATGAGAATGATAGGTTAAGAGTTCAAAACAACATGAATCATGTCATATGTAAATCAAAATCAATTGTAAACATAACTCATAACTTAATATCTATCAAAGAAATCAAGTTGCGCAATTAAAGTAAATGGGTATGGTTTGAGAAAACTTTTGCAACGAATAGTTGAGTGCCTTTCAGCAAATCAATACAAGACGACGACAGTCAAAGCAACGAAAGAGGTGTTTTCACACTTGCAGTTGTGAAAAATGAAATCGAAATCAAATTGTAATTGTCGCAAAATGAAACAGATATCTAGTAGCACAATGCGACAATGATTTGTCGTAATCATACAACGGGTGTAGGCAGCTTTTTTGAGAGTAATAAAAAAATTGAGTTGGCTGCCAACATGTTGCTAGTTTATTCTCATGTGTTGTCTCTAAACATTAACTTCATTCATATTAATTTACTCCTATTGATTAGATTTTCTTCGTAATGAATGACCACATTTGTCTGGTCCAAAACATTGATTTATAAACCATTGCGATGAATCCAAAAGAACATCACCAAAATACCACTGATCGCAGAAGTCTTAGAACTAAAATAGTCCATAATCTTGTTATTGTACCATATTCTAGAGGATTCTCCAAAACATAAAATTGCTTCCACACTGTTTCAGTGAAGCATGTGGCTTGTTAAAACTATTTTAATAAATCTAAAACACCTTGAACATGTTCTCCATGTATCTGGACCTTCTGAAAAAGTGGTGCACTAAAGTTTTTAATTTTTCCAGAAAGTTGTGTTTTAAAGTTGTTTGACATTGTTGGTTGTTCCAATATTGAGGATACACCACAGACATGGCCTCCAATAGTTCTATGAATGGCATTTTCAAAAAATCAATAACAACACTCACATAAATCCTTGAATAGTGAAAGTGCTCAACGAGATATCAAGTATTCATTATAGAGTATCTATTGCATTGACACTTCTGTATACTCATTATCCTACAACCATCTTTGTTGGTGTATATGTATTTATTGCACCTGCACTTGCATCCATTCCACACGATATTCTTTGGCTTTTGAGCCTTTATCACACCTCCTCAAAGGTAGATTTCCTTTTCATCTTTCTTCAACTCTTTGGAACAAACAATTTTTTCTCTACTAATTCTTCATTTCTCGCTTGTTCTTCTCTTGACAACATAAAATGTGGATTCCTTGTTTGTTTTCCTATGGTTTTTTGAAACAAACAATTCTTTCTTTACTAGTTCTTCATTTTTGGTTTGCATTTCGCTTGACCACACATAATGTCTACTTTTTATTTTCTTAATTTTTTAACAATTTTCAATCATTTAAGTTATTCTTGTATTTTAGAATTGTTAACTTTAACATAAAACTCTTTCATTTTAACTTTATAATTAAAAATCATATGAACTTAGGGATTTCAATATTTCAATATTTTTGGTTCCACTTCTTTGGCCTTGTTAGTTGTTCTACTTTAGAACATATTTGTTTTGTAGTTTCCAATAGTTGATAATCTTCATCCTTGGGCTTTCGTTCTTTTGGCTCCTTCATGTCATATCTCTCTTCTCAACAGATATAGTGCACTTTTTTTCATGCCAAGGAGCTATGACATCTATTCTTTGGTCTTCATTCACACATGAATCAACTCCGTACGTGTTTGTTTTTCCAAAATATATTTTCCATTTATTTTTTTCATTAGTATAAAACATAATTTTGTGAAGTCATATTTTCCTTCCACACAATTTTAAAATAAATTGAAATTTAAAAAATATTTAAAGTTTTAAAAATGTATTTACCATCCATGGAAGTTTTACAGATTGTCTTTTCTAGAAATCGAACTAAAAAAAAATTGACTCTCCTCTTCTTTAAAAAACAATGTGACTCTTCTCTTCATAATGTTGCATTGAAAGTTTTAAAGTAGTACTTTGCATCTTCTTAGAAATGTTGTGATACCATGTGTTCTCTTTAAGATTAAATACAATAAACACATGAAGATACATAATACATGGAGAAAATAATAAACGTAATTCATCAGAGAATGTGCAGTAATACAATAATAGAATTCAAGATGGACTACCAGATATACATATTAAATTGTCATAAAAATATAACAAATAAATAATTAGACAGTTAAACTATCTAATTAAATGATGCTATATTGTCATATTAATACATTAACATATTAAAAAAAGTTTTAATTTACTTCTCCAACATTATGCACATTTAATAATATAAAATTTATCATAAAAACATGGAAAATAAGTAATTAGAAAATTAAATTATCTAATTAATAAAAACATGGAAAATAAATAATTAGAAAATTAAATTATCTAATTAATAACATTATATTATCATGTTAATGCATTAACATATTAATAAAAATTGCAATTTACTTTTCTAAACATTATGCAGACTTGCACACTTACCTGATGTGAAATTAATTAAAATGCAATTTACTTCCCCAAACATTATGCACACTTAATAGATGTGAAATTAGAATTTGTAGATAAGTAAAAGAAAAAACATATATAATCTTTATATATAATACGTAAGAGCCTTATGCATCCTTACATCCAATGAAACTTTATGGAGGACTAAAACTAACTTTATGGACCAGAGAAAATCAATTATACCAATTATTCTACTATCAAATTTATTCCATTATGATGAAACTAAACTATTATTTTTTTCTTTGGAAAAATTAAATCGTCCAAATAAGAAAACATGTAATGTTAAACACACCTATTCGTTGTGGATACGAGGATTAATGAATCTCTCCAAAATATTAACTCTCACACATGCAAGTCACAAAATCATCATTTTTTTAGTTTCTTTGCATGATTTAAATTCCCCAAATAAGAAAACATATAGTGCTAAACACCCATTCATTGACGATACAAGGATCGATGAATCTTCTCAAAACATTAACTTTCTGGAGTATTTCATTTATCCAGATTATTAAGAATATTAATGAATTAGTAGACTTTTCCAACAAATGATATATGATCATTTTCTTAATGGGTAACATAAATTGAGAGTATGAGACTTTTCATGTAAACTTATGTCTAGTCCTCACAACATTATTCAAACAAAATTGTCTATATCATATGTATAAATGCTCTTCCCTTCACATCCATCACAATAATTATGGTAACATGTGAATATAATGTTTTCAAAAACTGCCATAATGTGAATGGACCGATGATTGATCGAATTTCTTGAAATTAGTGATCAGGGAGAGCAATTGGCATGAAGTGTTGTTCCCCTTAAAACACCCCATCTGACTATTGTGATATCATTATACGGAACAACAATACTCAGTAATGGGGTAAAATAAATTGTTGTACTTTCTAAAAATGTGGATGTTTTAAGTAAAGAAGCCATAAATTCTTGTGTGTGTTATGGTAGGAGTTAAATGAATCCATTGATATGTTTAATCCATATCACATACATATCATGAGAGGGGATTCTGTCTTTTTAACCTTTGATCACATAGGGCTCCTTGCCTAACATTGTAGTGACAAAGCCTACCAAGGAATCGAGGAATGAAGGAAAACATATAAGGTTATTTCAATGTGAAGGCCAAGAGAATATTATATGTATTATGAGGATGATAGGTGATATATTAAACCTTAAGTAACCATGACACTGATTTGAACAATAAACATTGATTTTTGTACATAGAATTTAGGATGAATTTGGTTGGACAATAGAGACATGAACCTAGTGATCATGCAATAGATCAATGGAACACTTTTAGATCTCACTTAATCGAAATAAGCATAAATATTTGGGATGAAGGATATAGGTTTCTATGGGGATCCATCCCTTATAATGGAATATATTTACTAAAGTTGGGTTACAACACTTTTAAGGCCTTTAGGGGCAGAAGACATGAGATGGTGGTGGAATAAAATATGGAAAATCAAATATCCATCATATACAAGAGATCTTTCATGGCTAGCCCTTAGAAATTTGATATTAAAATAGGACAATATGCAAAGAAGAAGCATGGAAGGCCATCTAGATGCCCACGCCTCAAAGAGGCATCATAACCACTTACACACTTGCTAATTCACTGTGATTTTACAAAGGAAGCCATGAGTGAAGTAGGAAGAATCACCACAACCAAGGAAAAATGGGAAGGCTCTAATTTGAATCAAGCAATGGAAATCTATAAAAGAGGGAAATATGAGGAATATCTTACCATCCTATCTTAGGTCCTATCACCTATTTGGCTCACTAGAATCTTAGAGGGGTCTTCCACATATTGAACACAAGCTTCTAGAGTTTGAGAAAACCCTAAATATGGGTAATAAACCTCAAATTCTAACTCTCTAAAATGGAATGAAGACATGGCTTAGGGATACTTTGATGGTGTAACAAGAGGAAACCTAAGATAAAGTGGAGCATGAGGGTGGAAAAGGATCCAATATAGATAATATGATATGCGTCGAAGGTTTGTAGCTTCAACAATTCAACAATGAAAGTAATAACTAGACATACACAAGAGTATTTTCCAAAATGTACACACTATACACTCTTTTCTATTACTATTTATAATGATTAACAAAATTGGAAGAGTGGTTAAAGTTGACCATGTCAATGCAACCTTTTTCTCATTAAAATAAATTTTGAAAGTCCAACCCTTACAAACTATTAATGATACAATAAATAACATGCATATATACATTTTGTATGCTAGGGAGGCATATCAATTACTCCTAGTTTAAGTGGGAAATGGTTCCATTGTCCTCCCACTTTAAGAAAAGAAATAAATAGTCTCGAATTTGTTCTTGGGTTTACTGTCATAGAAGAGATATTTTCATATGTCATGGAAAATGATTGAGTTGGGAAGAGTGATTGATCACTAAGTGGTGAAATATAGCCAATATTTTCCAATGACTTAATATGTGGATGTGTACTGATTGAAGTAGCATTAGAGATGAGAGATTCCATAATGATTGCATGTAGTTGATATGTGGAGGTGGTTGTTGGAAGATAGAGAACAAAAATGGAAGGAGAAGGACATCTCAAAAATCCCACAAGTCAAAGAAAAACACCTATAAGTGGTGCAACCATTTAGTCTCCTATTGTAAGAGGGCCTGATGAATTACAAGGACTAACACAAAGAGACATGTGGTGCAAGCAATCATTCAATGGCCCCTAAAAAACCACCCACAAAATAGTCCATCCCTGTATGAAAATGAGGAAAGAAAACATGTAAATTCTTCCAAAGGGTGTGTGCCTCGAGAAAAATAAGCTCTTGTACACCATTGCTTGTATCCAAATGTAGAATCTGCAACATGCTTGGACTAAAAAGGGGGGTTATCAATGCAATAATTAAGAGTGCGTGGAAA
Organism: Picea engelmannii; assembly: GCA_009831015.1. Classification (NCBI taxonomy): domain Eukaryota; kingdom Viridiplantae; phylum Streptophyta; class Pinopsida; order Pinales; family Pinaceae; genus Picea; species Picea engelmannii. Next base: position 569,106 of record ML788441.1, read on the forward strand.
GAAAAGGTCCACTGCTACTTGAAAGAGTGGTGCACATGCTACTAGAGGCTATGTGTAAGGTATAAGGTGCACATAACTATATTAAGGAACACAAGCAAGGCATAGGGAAATTAATGTGCAATTTGGAGAACATAGTGTGTGGCCATGTTAATATAATCTATTATAACTACTCTCAAGGCTATGAGACTAGAACGTGTACCAAAGAAACCTTGCTATGAAGAAGTTGTGATGTGTGTTGGTGGTAGGGATATCCTACCATAATGTGAATGAGTGTATAGACACTACTAGTAGGTAGCCATAAAACTAACCTACACGCATAAAATAATCAAGGGAAAATAACACAAAGAAACTCGACCCAGATGTGTGTGTGAGTCTATATGTGGAATACGATACAAGGCTTGGATCAGAAAAGGAAATAGTGCTACACATATATGCATGGAATGATGTTCTGCAACAACCCTTGTCAACTCTTATGGTGAGAGGACAAAGAAAATTAAAACATACTTGAGGGGAACATAAAGAAACGAAAGACACCACCATGTGGTTATGACCTTGTTCCAACCTAAGGGTTGAAAACTACATGATCAAAGTTGTTTATAAACATTGATTGATGTCATGATTGAGTAATCTAGATGAACATTTGTTGGTTCTTCCTTTACCATACATTGAATCCAATATGTTTATCCAATTCATTTGAATTCTGTTACCCAAATGAAAGTGACTTTCTAAATTTACTAAAATCTTCTCCCTAAACTCCCTTGTCCAATTTACTAGTTAGTGAGCCCCATTTCGAATTAGTAGGAAGTAGATGGGTAGTAAGGTCCTTTGCATTGTAACTTTTCCTATCCTCGTGTGAATATGTGACTCATGAAGTAATGGTTGGAGACATAAATAGTGAAAACAAAGACTCATTGGATTTATGGCATTGAAAATCTATACTAAATGATGACATTTGACCAATCATTGCCAAACTATAAGAAGCTAAAAGCATAGATGATTGCAAGATTGAGTGGCCAAGTCTTTGACAATTTGTTGTATCTTATTTTATGTGTGATTCCGCTAGCAGTGACTGAGTATTGTGTGACAACAACTTGTGATTTTGAAGATGAGAATGACCCTACATTGAATTATTAGTCAACATCTAAGTGCCCATGTGTGAAAGAACAAAAGGATCCAAACCTTCCAAACTTGGAAAATTGCAATGAGATCGTAGGAGCAGCCAAATCCTCAATACTCACTAGGATAACATTGTTTTGACCATAACTTATATTCTCCAAAGGTGTTCCTAGCCCTAGATAGGGTATCTAGAGTAGCATTCATCCGAACCTAGTTAGAGATAGGTGAAAGATAAAAAATTATTTATCCTTCATTACCTAAGCTTCTTGTTATCCCCAACTCCTAGGGATAACTAAGGAGATGATGTCTCAATTCCCTCAGGTTGTAGACATGGAGTGCCGAGAGACATCTTGACCAATAGTGTCCACTTGCACAGATAGAGACCCACTTCACCACCTCATTTCCAGGTTCACCATGAGGGCATCCACCACATTAGCTTGCTTCTGGAGGACATTGGATCTTGCTCCATGAGGTACAAGCCATGTATTATGGTGAGTATCATTTCAATATTCGAGGCATTTGGGTTTGTTGCATTTAAAACTACTTTGATTATGTAACGTATGCTTGGACATTATGTTCTTTCCCCTGTTTCACCTTGGTGGTTGACATTGTGCTCTAGTAAGTAGCCACCCTTATGGATTGGTTTACTACTGGGAGGTCCCCTTGACAAGTCATCATGCCTTTCCCGACTATACTTGTCACTTTCCACACTTAGTCCCCCCATCTCCTTATGTTTTAGTTTTTCGGGTGTATTGACCCAAGAAGGGGTTGTCCCTTATTTCATGGGAAGAAGGGGATGAAGGCCCAGAGGGGAGATAGCTTGAAAAAGATAAAATCCATATTATAAACCTTCCAGATGATCGCCCAGAGAGGTCTTGAGAGAAATGAAACGCTTCTCCTAAAAAAATCAAAGACGTGCAAAAGAAAAGACATAACATAAATTTCCCCCAAGATAATCGATTCACCCCTAGGGAGTACCCAGTGTTTGGACCTTAATTAATTAATGACAATGAATGGGATTGGAAAAATGATGCATTGAAAATGAAGGTGCAACACACCGTCTACAAAGACACCCATAAATGAGACAATACGATTCCTTGTATGTCATGAACCCCATGACCAAGAGTATTTCCCCCATTCATATCATCTTTTCCACATGTCTTAGAAAGGGGTTCCACTTGAGAAAAATTCCTTGACTGAGGGGACAATTCTCCAAATAGGTCACCTTGTCAACCCTTCCATACCTAGACTTGGCAAGTTGCATAGGGTCTTTGAGCACTTGTTTATTTTGATGAGGTGGTTTTTGATGCACCTGCTTAGGTGGCTCTTTTATTGACTTGATTTACCCATCATGATGCATTTGACTTGACATCCTTGGAGGGTGTATTCATTGTCTTTGCAGGACCCTGTTTCATGGACAGATTTGGAAGAACAAGCCTAGATTAGACTTCCTTGGGGCTTGAAGCCCACTAGTTAGATATCATGGCCCGCACTACAGATGATGATGAAAGCCTTTGGAGGCTTGAGAGATTCCTTGGAGGAACTCACCCATGACCATACTAGCCCAAAATTTATCCTTTGGAGGCCAAAACGTCATACTTTGAGGGCTTGACGTCATGTATGGGTTAGGGTTTGGTGGTGAAAGGAACATGCCATCATTTAATGAGGATGCCTTGAATTGGTGGAGAGAGGGCCCTAGCACCTTGGAGTAAGGCCTTTGGAGGCCCAACATTGCATCCCTAACCTCAACGACTTGCCAAAGATGCCAAAACTTTTCCCTAAAGGGGTGACACCATGCTTTTTCTAGGGTTTATATTGTGCAAAATCAAATTTTAAATTGTGAAGGGGAAAAGTAAGGGTTGTTGTCCCCTTACTTTGTGGTTTTCCATAAGTTTTGTGGACAAACTCTTATTAAAGGTTTTTGTATAAATAAAGGTCATTTCTATCTCATTTTATCATAGCTCTCCCATTGTGAGAAGACTAGTGGATGAAATTTGTGACCTCTTGGGCTTTTTTGGTATCTCTCTCTCTCTCTTTTTCTTGAAAATGAATGTTGGTGATATCTCTTGGTGAATGGATGAGGTTAAGTTGTGCGCACCTCTTGGAAGCTCTTGTTCTTGCTTGTGGATGGTTTTATCTTGGTGAAACTAGGGTTTGATCTTGCAATCTTCTTGTTTGGTAAGGAAAATTTGCATTCTTCTTGATTATTTCATGATATTTATGGATTAAAAACCCTAGGAGGAGTATAATCATACACCCTCCATCAAGTTCTTGTCATTTACTAGTTTACAAGTCTTTTATTCCAAAGTATCTTGGAGGAGTACAAGGGTCTACACCCTCCTTGAATATACTTTGAAGTTAGTTCCCATACCCTAGGGAGTAAGAGAATTTACACCCCTAGGGTCTTTGTTGATCTAACTTATGTTTTAAAGACTCCATTCACCCAAATTTTAAAGGCACTAATCTGTTTTTTTGCATTGGAGAAATAAAATGTTTGCATTGGTAAACATGTTTTGGTGATATATCAATCATGTTCAAATTGGAACCTTTTGCGGATGCCTTGAGGTTGTTAAACCCTCTAGGGTGTCTTAGTTCTCTTGGTCTTCTTAGATCTATAAAAACTTAAAAGTTACAACACAACAAATCATATACTTTTCTTAACTTCAACTTTCAATACGACCTTAGGAATTTGCTAGTAAGCCATTATTTTTATTCTACTGCTAATTAGTGAATTTTTGGTTGGATTGCTTGCTCATTTTCGTGTTTAAAAGTTGATGAAGTATAAAATCACTGCTACAATGACTTGGATGTCATAAATATACTTTTAAAACTTATCATAATATCCATCTAATACCACTAAAAGTTGGGCTAAAGTGTTGAGAACTTATCTACATGTTTTATGCTTCATAGCTCAATTAATCTTTCATTATTTAAGTGGTTTAATCTGCAGTAGTTACTTGATTTCGTTGTTGATATATATTTTTGTTTACTTCTGCGATTAGGTACAACAAGATTAACTTGTTTTCCTCTTAACATATTACATCCATACTTGGATTTTCTTGTGTCTCGGGAAGGTACTAACACTTTCCGTAGGTACCCAAAGACTTGGAAACCATTGACCACTATTGAGACTTGTTTCCAAGACTTATTTTCATTTAGCAACTTGACCTATAGGGGAATCCATTCATAAGTATCATTTCCCATCTCATTTCCCCTAGGGTCACTTGAGATTCCCCCCTTGAGGTGATCACTTTACCTCTAAATTGACGGGAATATCTATCTGAGGTGACATTGGGTAGGTATTCTCCTAGTTGTCACCATTTTGTGGCTTGGGTCAAGCTTTACCCAACCTACAATTTGTGCAATAACATTTTGGTGCCGTTGCTGGAGAGGATTTCGAATCCTCTTCTGAGCCCTAACAACACTTTGAAAAGCTATCCCAAATCCTTTCCCTAGATTTACTAGTGACTCCACTTAAAGGACATTCTCCTTCCACCCTTTATGAGCTCCCCTTAAAGCTCATATGGAAACTCCACCTTCCAAGAACCCAACTTTCCCTTATTACCCTTTTCATCCTTTGATGAACCTTGATCTTATCTTGAAACTCCATTGAATATTTTAGCTAAGTGATGGAAAGATGTCTTTGTAGTGCTTTCATGAGGCATACAAAGACTTGAATGTTTAGTCTATTTATTGGTATCCAAATAAATGCCTGATGAAATAGTTGATTCATGTTCCTAAGTTCGACGGTGATCCATCCTCGACTATTGCACACGTCGCCTAGTTTGCTGAATTCATCATACACTACAACATAGAACAATAAGATGTGACTGTGCAGTCATTTCTCTTATCTCTTGAAGAAAGGAAAAGAGATTGGATCAAATATTCTTGTAGCCCCAAAAATATTTCTTCTTCAATAATCCTTATCTGAGACTTCCTTGAGCATTGGGGCCCTAGAAATCAGAAGCTTGAAGATACTATTCAAGACCTTGAGGACATTCTCTGAGGATGTTCATTTTTTTTCAAAACTTATTGAAGGTTTGAGAGAAACACTTCTTCTAAAGTTGATGAAATAACAATCGAGGAAGAAAAAATTGAGGATAATAGTGACGAGGAAAGTTTTGAGTGCCTCAAGGAAAACATACAGGAAGACAACGCGTTCTGTGAACAATTGCTTGAGTATTTCCATAATAAGGACTTCCTGGTTAGGTTCTGTGTGCAAAGAAAAGAAGAATACAATGTTGTCCTTCAAAATTATGAGCGGAGGCCTACCCTCAACATGGCATGGGAGGTTTCCATTACCTATTTCAGAGTAGAGTCACTGTGTGATGTTGTGATGAAGAAATATGGTTACCGAGAAGGATTTCCAACTCATGATCGATCATTCTTGATGCCCGAAGAAGTCTGCAAAATTGTTATAGATCAAGATCAGGATAGTAAATTCTTTGATTCTATTGAAGATGGTGAAGACTTAGTTAAAGAGAGGATCCATGAAGAAAGTTTCCAAGAAGAAGAAGACCTTGATGAAGTGCAACATCTAGATGAGCAGAAGGAGACATTGGTATCCATGCTCCCTCTTAACAAAGATGAAGTCATTCAACCTTGTTTTCCTCCTACACATGAATATGGAGAAGTGATTAGTCCCAATGATGCAAATGCTTTTGTGAAATATCTCTCTGACATGGACGATCTACACATTGATGATTTCATACAGGTTGGGAGACATAAATGGGATGTGAAAATATCCCTGACTTGAATCTTACCTGACTTATGTTCTTGCTACACACAAAGACAAGGATATGGTCAATTTCAGTCATATAGAGGAGCCATCATCTACATGGGATAGTCCCATCCAAAGATGGATCGATCAAGAGTGTGGATGTTCTTTCCAACAAGATTTCCTCCCTCCCACCCATCTCCATGAGTTTAATTTAATGATTGATTATATGTTTAACTATGCTCATGATCATTATGTGATTGACTTATCTTTGTTGTATTCCATGATTAAGCACAAGGGGAGATACTTGGATGAGATGATCAGCTGGTTGCACTGGTTATACGACTTCACCTAAAATTTTAGGATCTAATCTTTAGGCCCTCAGGTACTTCATTTTGATTTCCTGCATTTGCACCTTGATTGCTCATAGTATTTTAGTTGCATCTCATTTTTCATTTTTCTCTACTTGCATATTGCTTTTATCATATTGCATGTTTAGTTTATAAATTTATGAAAAATGATAAAAATAATTATTTTCTAGATTAATATTCATTTTTGGTTTTTGATTATATGGACAAAGGATGAGTGATCCATCCTACTCTTAATAGTTTTTTGTTTCAGTTTGTTTAGGCACACGTTCACCAGGAGATGTTGTGGTTCTCATGCACTCTATGACGAGTACATGTCCCCAAGTAGGAGCCAGATGTTATCCCCAACTCCTAGGGGTAATTAAGGAGATGATGTCTCGAGGCCCCCAAGTTACAAGCATGGAGTACCGAGAGATAACTTGGCCAACATAGTCCACTTGCACAAATAGAGACCTGCTTCACCACCTCAATTCCAGGCTCATCATGAGGGTATCCACCACACCAACTTGCTTCCAGAGCAAATTGGATATTGATCCATTAGGTACAAACCAGGTATTATGGTGAGTGTCATTTCAATATTTGAGGCATTTGGGTTTGTTTCATTTAAAACTAATTTGATTATGTAACGTCTGCTTGGACATTATGCTCTTTGCCTTGTTTCACATTGGTGGTTAACATTGTGCCCTAGTAAGTGGTCACCCTTAGGGATTGGTTTAGTACTGGGAGGTCCCCTTGATGAGTCATCATGCCTTTCCTGACCCATGCCTTTCTTGTCCATACTTGTCACTTTCAACACTTAGTCCCCCCATCTCCTTATCTTTTCGGTTTTCAGGTGTACTGACCCAAGAAGGGGTTGCCCCTCATTTCATGGGAAGAAGGGGTTGAAGACCTAGAGGGGAGATAGTTGGAAAAAGACAAAATACCAAATATGTCTTGAGAGAAATTAAACGCTTCTCCTAAAAAAATCAAAGACTTGCAAAAGCAAACATATAACAGAAATGCCCCACTTGATTGAGGGATTTACACAAAGTGTGTTACAAGCTAGACTATACCCCCATGACACTATGTGTTCTTCTCCCTTCAAGTAACACTATGGTACTTCCCCCCAAGCTAATCGATTCACCTCTAGGGATTACCTAGTGTTTGGACCTTAATTAATTAATGGCAATGAATGGGCTTGGAAAACGGATGCATTGAAAATGAAGGTGTAGCACACCCTATACAAAGGCACCCATAAATGAGACACTATGATCCCTTGTTTGTCATGAGGCCCATGCCCAAGAGTCTTTCCCCCATCCATATCATCTTTTACACATGTATTAGAAAAGGGTTCCACTTGGGAAAAATTCATTGACCTAGGGGACGATTCACCCAATAGGTCACCTTGTCAACCCTCCCATACCTAGACTTGGCAAATTGCATAGGGTTTTTGAGCACTTGTTTATTTTTATGAGGTGGTTTTTGATGCATGTTCTTAGGTGGCTCTTTTATTGACTTTATTTACTCACGATGATGCATTTGACTTGAGATCCTTGGAGGGTGTATTCATTGTCTTTGCAGGACCTTGTTTGGTGGACAGATTTGGAAGAACAAGCCTAGCTTGGGCTTCCCTAGGGATTGAAGCCCACCGATTGGATACCATGGCCTACACTCCGAATGATGATGATAGCCCTTGGAGGATTGAGAGAATCCCTGGAGGACCTCACCAATGCTCCTACTAGCCCAATGTTTTTCCTTTGGAGGCCAAAACATCATACTTTGAGGGCTTGATGTGATGCATGGGTTAGGGTTTGGTGGTGAAGGGAACTTGCCATCATTTGATGAGGATGACTTGAATTTATTGAGAGAGGGCCTTAACACCTTGGAGGAAGGGATTTATAGGGCCAACGTTTCATCCCCAACCTCAACGACTTGCCAAAGATGCCAATGTTGAAGTTTGAGTAGCTTTGGAAGATATTCTTATTGTATCAATATTGTATTAGACCAAGTCAAAACCCTAAAGAATAATATTATGTTATATTTGTAAAGTTGACCCTATTATTCTTTTGTAAAATTCAATTGTAAATTAGAAAGGGTAAAGTATACAAGTTGGCCTTGACCTAATTTAAGGTGGATTCAACTTGTATTTATAAGAGGCTAGGTGCCTCACTTGAGGGACACACAACACAAGCTCTCTCACACAAGGAAAACTGCGCAAGTTTGAGGAGGAGACACAACTATAGAGTAAGGGTGTTTTGGTGAAGGGTTTTGGTTATCTCTTGGAGGACTATCTTGGTCTAGTGGTGCGCTACCCTATTCTAGTTAGGGTTTATGGTCTATCTTCTGATTATCTTTTGTTTGGTGAGATCTCCCTTGAGAGAGACATTGTACTTGTTGATGAATCTATATTGAAGAAGCTTTGTTGGGTTTTCTCCCCCAAGAGGGTTTCCCGGGATAAATCTTGTGTATATTGTGGATGTCTTTCTTTCAGTGATCTTTATGCATGCAATTATTGTTCTAATAGTTTAAAGTTAAAGAATAATGAATACACTTAACTGATTAAGAGAAATGCTAAAATGGTAGCAGAGCGGGCCTGGAAGAAGCCATTTTCACAGTATAGAAGAACTCATTGGGGAAATCAATACCATATGAAGACTCTCTTAACCCTAGTACATATTTCCTTGGGATCATATGTTCAGTTTGACGAAGATTTGAAAAATTGTAGTTTGTGTTGCAACTGTCGACAACTGCATAAAACCATAGAAGGTGATTTCTCCCACTTTTTGAAGGACGCTCATCAGGACAAAGCCATCAAGGAGTTATCCTAAGGAGGGCGCACGTATTCCCTGGATCAGAATTCCAAAATTCTCAAGTTGAGAAATTAGGGTTTCCTCATAAACCCGAGATCAAGACGTCTTGGCAGCTGTAGATTAAAGTTGGAGCAATTCACTTTGGCATAACACAATGTCTAGTAAGTTCAAAACCTTTCTTTGAAAAGTTTTCATTTTCTTATTGTATTTTCGTTCAAGGACAAGATGACTCCTAGTACCAAAGCTTGATGAGAATCTTGAGGGTGTTGATAACTTCTGAGCATGGAAGTATAGAGTGATGCTCATTCTAGAAGAGAATGATCTAGAAGATTTAGTAAAAGAATAAGATCTAGAACCAGACAAAGATGAGGCCAAGGAAAAGTACAAAAAGAACCTAGTTAAGGATAAGAGAATCATTGTTGATTCTATCATGGATCATTTTATCCCTCATATCTCATCATTGACAACTCCTAAGAAAATGTTTGATGCCTGGTACTGATTTTATGAATGAAAGAATATAAACCAAAAGATGATGTTGAGGACACAACTCAAGAGTGTGAAGATGTAGAGTTCATAACCCATTCAATATTACTTCACAAGGGTGGCTCAAATCAAAGAAAAACTTGAATCCATTGGAGACACAATCGAAGAAGATGAATTTGTAATGACTACATTGAATGGTCTCCCTAGATCTTGGGAATCATTCATTCAAGGAATATGTTCAAGAACAAAGCTAACAAATTTTAGCATACTATGGGAGGATTGCACTCAGGAAGTGTTGATTTTTCAGTAGGTAAAGTTAAGCATGAAGTTCATTCCATTTTTAGCATTTAACTTAAACTATAAACTATTATGCTGCAGCAACCAAGATCACAAGAAGAAACACCTTGCACAAGAACACAAGAAGTATTCTGGGAAACCCTTCTCAACAAGGGAAGAAAAATCAACCAAATCCTTTGCTATATTCTTCAAGAGAAAAACCTTCACCACCAAGAAAACCTAGCACACAAGAGGGTGCTTGCAAACCCTAGAAGACTAGCGCCCAAGAGAGGTACACACTTTTCCCAAGAAGGTGTACTTGCTGAAATTTCCAAAATCACACAAAAGATATGATTCCTCAATGGGGAATTTACCTTTACTTATATTAGACTTTACCTATCAACAAAAGTGTCTATTGGCATAACAGGTCCGACCTCTCTATATCATAATCTAATTAATATTAACCAGATTAATAATATTTTACATTAATTATCAATTACTTTAAGGTGGTCCGACCTATACCCTTTACATTACAATTAAGGTTACAGGCAGGTCTGAATATTGAACAATATAGCAAGGGATCTCATACACCCACTAGTGCTCAACCACTAGGGGAACATCCATAGGGATGTCCATATATCTGGTCCATTGCATTACACAGAAGAACCACTCTCACTAGTGCTCAACCACTATGATCATGTTCACCTATGCTTGTCCATAGGCACGTCCACTCAACAGATCTTCTTTCCCACTGCATTACACAGGAGAGTCATCTGGAGTTCATAATATCAACTCTCTGATCAAAGGAGGCTGGTACATCATTTTCATTTTTGTTCTCATGACGATGCACCCAGCTCTATGGGAATTCACACATTCACCTTGTTCTTAGCCACAGGCATGTACAACAATGAAAATCTCCTTTCTCACTGCGTTACACATGAGAATCATTTGGAGTTCTTCTCAACTCTCTGTAAGGAGGAGGCCATCTCTACGTTCCATCTCTGTCTCAGATAGGAACCACACACCCCTATCAGGGGCTCTCTCTCAGGTTTGTATCCTGGAGAATGTCTCACATAGTTGTAATCATCAACACTCCCCCTCACCTAGGGAGGCATTCTTCATCATGCCAAGTCTCACACGGATGTACTTTGAAATTTGTCTTCAATGTAGTCATCAACACTCCCTATAAACTAGGGAGGTATTCTTCACCAAGCTAATTTTATGAAGATGTATGAAATCTCCTCATGTGTAGGAAGGTATTGCATGTGTACTATTTTCCTCTGCATCATGTCTCTGATATATTTTATCTCAATGTGTTTCGATCTATTATGAAACACTGGGTTCTCAAGGATCTTTACACACAACTTTGGTCATCATAGAATCCATCTCATGATCACGTAAATCTTTCAGAAGTTTGTGAAGTCACATTGTTTTTCATACTTGATGCTTTACACTCTGCTTTTGTGGTACTCAAGGCCATAGAGTTTGCTTCTTCCTGTATCAAGAAACCATGGAAAAATTCACGGTAAGACAACAAATGGATGTGTTCTTCCGGTCCACTGTACTCTCTGCTCAATCTATATAGGCATATCCCTGCAAACTCATTTCACACTTGAAGGCATATCTCAGGCCATATCTAACAGTGCCTCGAGTATATCTCAATACATGCTTTACTATTATCCAGTGAGTCTGTCTAGGTTGGCTCATGGATTGACTAAGCATATTCATTGCATACCATGAATCAGGTCTGGTGTTTAACCAGATACATCAATGATCCAATCAGTTGTGGATCAATCTTGTCTAAATTATCATCATTCATTTTCTTCAAATCCATCATGGTGTTTTTGCATTCTGTCATACTAAACTTCTTTAATATTCCTGTTGTATATTTTCCTTGCCTCAAGAAAATCTCATTGGTTCTCTATCATACTTCCAGGAAGTAGTGCATCATACTCAAATCCTTCATCTCGAAATCAGAAGCCAAGGCTTACTTTTATTTATCAACAAGTATTTCTGAATAAGTCATCAAAATCAGGCTCTCCTCACCAACATCGTAATAATATAGGTTTGGATCAACAACACTCTTGCTGAAACCCAAACTCATCAAGAATCCATCCATATGATATAGTTTTGAAATCGTGAATGGTAGTACGAATGGAAGTGTATTAGGATTACTGGATCAAGTGTCTCATCATAAAAAACTCCCTTTGACTGTGAGAATCCTCTGGCTATAGATCTGGCTTTGTATTTCTTGACACTTCCATCATCTACATGCTTACTCTTATAGATCCACTTGGAAGTTACCACAGACTTCCCTTCTGGTCTTTTTGAATAATATATTTATACATCATTCTTTAAGTTCTTCTATTATGGCATCTTTCCATACCTGTTTCTCTTGTTTTTTTTTCAAGACGAGGTAGTTTAGAATCAATGAAGTGGCTCATGATTGAAGGATATCTTTGAAAAACTCTTTTGATTTCTCAAGGTGTCCCTTGAGGGACTTGCATGTTTCTCTGCCTTCTAGTAGAGTTTTGTTGACCCTAAGCATGCCTTTTATGCCCTACTTTAATATCTCTTGTCATATCAACTGAAGTAGCTAAATTTACTGGAATATTGTTTGAATTCCTTTGAATTGCTGATTGTATTATCTATTTCTTCTTTTTATTTTGTTTTGACTCCCTTTGAGTCAAGTATCTCTCTCTGAAGTATGAAGGAAGGGAATCTTCTTTTATTGCTTGTTAGATATTTTTATGTCTTCTTGACCAACATAGTAATCAATCAAATAAGGTTTGGACACCTGTACCAGGGATAATGGTCCAAGTCTTGAGTACTCCCATACTAGGGATAATACCCTTCATTTATTGAAAATGTAATCAACTATAAATTTAGAGATCAAATGATTTACCAGGATTTGTATTCATGTTTAGTTATGAGTTTGTTTTTAGAGGAAGTACTTATCCTCTCTCTTATCTATTGATGAATTCAACTATGTGAGACATTCTCCAACTTACAAACCTGTGAGGTGTGGATCATTGCAGCTATGAGAAGTCTTTCTCTCAACTTAAAAACCTGAGATAAATACCCTAAGAAGGTTACGTGGTTTCTAGCTGAGACAGAGCTAGGAATGTAGAGATGACATCCTCCATTCAGAGAGTTGAGAAGAAGTACAAATGATTATCCAGTGGAAAAGCGATATGTTGAGTTAGGATGTGCCTGTGGCTGAGCATAAGGTGAACATGTGAAATCCCAAAGTGCTGGGTCCATCGTTATGAGAACATAAATGAATATGATGTATTAGCCTCCTCTGAGCAACAAAGTTGATGAGAAGACTCCAGATGATTCTCTTGTCAGTGGAAGAGGGAAAGCAGATCTGTAGAGTGGATGTGCCTATGGACAAGCACATGTCAACATGTGAAGACCTGGTTCTTTTGTCTAATGAAATTAATCAGAGCTATGCCATCCCTATGGATGTGCCCCTAGTGGATGAGCACTAGTGGGTGTATCAGACCCTTTGCTATATATTGTTCAAGATTCATACCTACCTATAACCCTAATTGTTATGTAAAGGGTACAGGTTGGCCCCACCTTAATATGTTTAATATTAAATGTAAAAGATAATTAATATTAATATTAATATTAATATTGATTATTATAATAATGATAATAATATATTTGACTTAAGAGAGGTTGGCCCTGTTGAGCCAATAGACACCTTTGTTGATTGGTCAAGTCTAGTAGAAGTAAGAGATGATTCTCCATTGTAGAATCATATCTTTCTTGTGTGTTTGGAAATTACAGCAAATACATCTACTTGGAAAAGGTGTGCACCTCTCTTGGGCACTAGTCTTCTAGGGCTTAAGCACCCTCTTGTGTGCTAGGTCATTATTGGTGGTGAAGATCTTTCTCTTGAAGAATATAACAAAGGATTTGGCTGGGTTTTCTTCTCTTGTTGAGAAGAAGTTCTATATGTACCAAAATTGAAGAGAAACCTTGTCTCTATTTGGGCCCTTGAAGACAAAGGTTACAAAATTACTTTTTCAGAAGGAAGAGTCCTTGCATGGCATAAAGACTCTCATATCATCTCTTCCAAAGTAATTGGTGTCAGAGAAAACAACTTATACAAGTTGACTATCAAACTAGTTCAAGCCTTACTACATGACACTATCAACTTGAGTGAGTTATGGCATAGAAGAATTTATCACATTCATTATAGAGCTCTTCCAGCTCTAGGGAAAATGGTAATAGGTGTACCAGAGATCTAGATCCAACATAAAGGTGTTTGTAAAGGTTGTGCTCTTGGTAAAAATGTTAAAGGATACTTTCCTAGCAGTGATAACCGATCCAAGGAAATCTTGGACTTGATACATTCAGATGTGTGTGGGCCAATGACTGTTGCATCCTTAAATGGGTACTTGTACTATGTACTCTTCATATATTATCACTATAGGAAAAATTGGATTTACTTTCTAAAGAGCAAGGATGGAGTCCTTGCCAAGTTTCAAGAATTCAAAGCTCAAGTTGAAAACCTGACTGGAAGAAAAATCAAAGTATTGAGATTAGACAATGGAGGAGAATACACCTAAAAATAGTTTATCAGCTTTTGTATTAAAGCAAGGATCAAGTGGGAGTTCACAGTTCCATACAATCCTCAACAAAATGGGGTTGCTGAAAGAAATAACAGAACTATTATTGAGGCAACTAAAGCAATGATACATGATCAGAATCTACCCATGACTCTATGGGAAGAAGCATGCATGCCAATAGTATATGTTCAAAACCGTAGTCCTCATCATATCTTGAAGAACATTAATCCAAAAGAAGCATTCACCAAAATGAAGCCTGAGATCAGACACTTCAAAATATTTGGATGTCTAGTGTACCTTCATGTACCCAAAGAAAAGAGATCAAAACTAGAACCTTTAGGAATAAAGGGTACATTTGTAGGATACAATGAATCCTCAAAAGCATATCGAGTCTACATCCCGGGACTAAGACAAATTGAAGTAAGCAAATATGTTACTTTTGAAGAAGAAGTAGCCTTCAAGAAATCTAGAGAAGTGCATATGGAAATAGTTAGTGAAACAATACCTCCTCCTCATTCAACAGTTTAGAGGTAGACACATATTGTTCCAGATGAGCCAACAACACCAGTTGACCTAGTTACTCCAACATATTCAGTTTCCCCAATTAATATTCCCAGAGACATCATAGTTGGACATAAAAGACCTGCTTGGGCTCGTCAAACCTTATAAGAAGAAGAAGGGCATAAATCCCCACAAGGAGAAACCAAAGAAAGAAAGAGGCCTAAGAGATTCCCAAGCTACCTTTCAACAATGACTCACATTATTGATTCAGAGCCAACTTGTCATGGAGAAGCCTCAGGTGAGAAAGTATGGCAAGATGCCATGACTGAAGAATATCAATCTATACTAAATAATGATGTATGGGATGTTGTCCCAATACCATAAGGAAAGTCTGTAGTAACTTCCAAATGGATTTGCAAAATCAAACATGCTGTTGATGGAAGCATTGAAAAATATAAAGAAAGATTTGTGGCCAGAGGGTTCTCACAAATAAAGGGAGTCAACTGTGACGATACTTTTGCACCAATATCCATATATACCTCCATTTGATCTATCATTGAACTATCTGCTTCCATGGGTTGGAATCTGCGTCAGATGGATGTAAAGAAAACTTTTCTCAATGGTGAAATTGAGGAAGAAGTCTATATTGAAAAACCAGAAGGTTTTGTCATACACAATGAAAAATCTCATGTATGCAAATTAAAGAAATCCATCTACAGTATAAAACAAGCACCACGTGATTGGTACGATAAAATGTATGGTTTCCTGATGAGTTTGGGTTTCAACAAAAGCACAACCGACCTAAACTTATATTATCACATTGATGGAAATGAGTGTTTGATTCTAGTTCTATATGTGGATGATCTTTTCATCAATGGTTCAGAGAGACTCATCATTGAATGCAAGAAAGCATTAACTGCTAAATTTGAAATGAAGGATTTGGGCCAAATGCATTATTTCTTGGGACTAGAAGTATGGCAGAGACCAGATGAGATTTTCCTAAGCTAAGGAAAATATACTTTGGAGATATTGAAAATATTCAAAATGACAGATTTTAAATCCATGCCTATTCCAATGGTAATGGACTTAAATAATATGAATGACAATGATTCAGGAGATGTAGATCCACATTTATATCGACAACTTATTGGATCTTTGACGTATCTAGTTAATACCAGACCAGACATTTTCTATGCAGTAAATGTGCTTATCTAGTTTATGAGCCAACCAAAATAGACACACTGGATAGTTGCAAAACACGTATTGAGATAATTACAAGGCACAATTGGTTATGGCCTAAGATATGCATCCACTATGGACCTAAGTCTAGAAGGATATGCATATGCAGATTGGGTAGGAAGTGCAATTGACATAAAGAGAACCTCAGGTAGTTTCTTCACTCTAGGATCAACCATGGTTTCTTGGTGCAACAAAAAACAAAGCTCTATGGCTTTGAGTACAACAAAGGCATAATACATTGCACTGAGCATGGCAGTTCATGAAGCTATATGGATTCACAAAATTTTGACAGACTTGTTCGATCATGAGATGGATCCGACGACTATTCATTGTGACAACCAGAGCTATGTAAAGCTCTCCGATAAATGAGTATTTCATGACAAATCAAAACACATTGAAATAAAGTATCACTATATCAGAGACATGGTGCAGAGGAAGATAGTACATGTACAATACCTTTATACTCATGAACAAATTGCAGATATCTTCACTAAACCACTTGCCAAGACAAAGTTCGAGTATTTCCATGAGAAAGTTGGCCTCATGGAAAAGGCCTCCCTAGCTGAGAGGGAGTGTTGATGAATGCAATTATGTGAGACATTCTCCAGCTTAAAAACCTGTGAGGTTTGGATCATTGCAGCTATGAGAAGTCTTTCTCTCAGCTTACAAACCCAAGATAAATCCCCTAAAAAGGATACGTGGTTCCTGCCTGAGACAGAGCTGGGAACGTAGAGACAACCTCCTCCATTTAGAGAGTTGAGAATAACTTCAGATGATTATCCAGTGGAAAAATGATCTGTTGAGTTAGGACGTGCCTATGGCTGAGCACAAGGTGAACGTGTGAAATCCCAAAGTGTTGGGTGCATTGTCATGAGAAAATAAATGAAGATGATGTATTAGACTCCTCTGAGAAGCATAGTTGAAGAGAAGACTCCAGATGATTCTCCTGTCGGTGGCAGAGGGAAAGCATATCTATAGAGTGGATGTGCCTGTGGACGAGCACAGGTGAATGTGTGAAGAATTGGTTCTTCTGTGTAATGTAGTTAATCAGAGCTACGACATCCCTATGGATATGCCCCTAGTGGATGAGCACTAGTGGGTGTATCCGATCCTTTTCTATATATTGTTCGAGAGCCATAGATACCTGTAACCCTAATTGTTATGTAAAGGGTACAGGTCGGACCCACCTTAATATGTTTAATATTAAATGTAAAAGATAATTAATATTAATATTAATATTAATTATTATAATAATGATAATAATATATTTGACTTAAGAGAGGTCGGCCCTATTGAACCAATAGATGCCTTTGTTGATTGGTCAAGTCTAGTATAAGTAAGATATGATTCTCCATTGTAGAATCATATCTTTCTTGCATGTTTGGAAATTACAGTAAATACGTCTACTTGGAAAAGGTGCACACCTCTCTTGGGAGCTAGTCTTCTAGGGATTAAGCACCCTCTTGTGTTCTAGGTCATTCTTGGTGGTGAAGGTATTTATGTTGAAGAATATGGAAAAGGATTTGGTTGGATTTTCTTCCTTTGTTGAGAAGGGATTCCCAGGGTACTTCTTGTGTTCTTGTGCATGGTGTTTCTTCTTATGATCTTGGTTGCTGCAACATTATTTTTTATGGTTAATACATGATAAAATGAAACGAACTACATGCTTAACCTATATTATTTAATATTCAACATTATCTTCATTCTTTTGATGTGGATTTGGATCAATGTTAGTGGTAGAATCATATTTTCTTCCCTTCTTCCTGGTTGGACAATTTCTTGCACAGTGCCCATATTTGTCACATCTGAAGAACTGAATTTATGAAACATCTCTTTTCTAATTTTGACTTGTGTTTGATGAAGACTTCTCATCGTTGAATGTTTGTCTAAATTTTCTTTTGAATCTTCCTCCTTTCTTTTTATGAAGTGTAAGAGCATGATTTTCATTAGGGGAGTCTTCCACTCCTCTATTTCTAATTATAAGTTCTTCTTGAGTACAGTCTGTCCAAAAACGATCAAAGGTTGGTAGACTTTGTCTTCCACTGATACTTTGAAGAAAAGGCTCCCAATGTTTTGGAAGGTTGTTGAGAGTGGATAAGACAAGTTCTCTGTCAGACATGATTTCTCCAATGGCTTCTAGTTGTTCTTTAATCTCTGATATCTTCATAAAGGAGGTAGCAATTGTATCACCTTTCATCATCTTGGTACTTTGAAGTTGTCTCTTCAAGGTAAGAGCTTTGAGGATGTTGCCACTTTCAAACATTTCTTTTAATGCTTCATACATTTCATAAGATGTCTTCAGGTTCGCAATACGAGGTAAGAGATGATCTCTTACTGAGTAGATGATTATTTTTCTTGCTTTGGCATCTTCTTCATTTCTTATCTTCTTCTCTAAATCGATAGTTGTATCTGGTAAAGTTTTAGTTACCACATCCAAAAGGTCATATTCTTGAAGGGTGACCTGAAGCTTTGATTTCCAGGAGGTGAAGTTACTTTCTCTATCAAGCCTATATTCTACTAAAGTTTTGTTCTTCATTTGTTCAGATTTCTTCTCAAAATCTTTCCAACTAGATTTAGGAAACCTAATGATTAGGTTGGATTAGTAACCTTGGATTTTGTTGGGATTGTGACTGCCAACAATAAACTTTGAGAGTGTCATAGGAATTCTTGTTGAGTTGAAAATGTTTCTTTGAGAAGTTGTAGAAATCCTAAGATCATGATTCTATAGAAAATCTTGGCACCCTAGAAACCCTAGGGCCAAAAACTCAAAATCCTTGAAATTTTACTTTGAAGGTCCTTGGAGATGCGTTGAGGAAGGTCGTACAACTTGGTCCAACTTTTAGCTCCAACGTCCACTTGTAAAGGGGTGAAATGCTAATCAAATGAGGGTCGTACAGATTTTTGCAAAAACCTTAAGGGTCGTACGAAACTACAAAAGGAGGACGATTTAGCTTTTTTTTGAATGCTTGTGCAGGGGTTCTTCAATACCTATGCACTGAAACCATGTTTATTTTTCAATAGGTAAAGTTAAGCATGAAGTTCATTCCATTTTTAGCATTTAACTTAAACCATAACCTATTATGTTGTATCAACCAAGATCACAAGAAGAAACACCATGCACAAGAACACAAGAAGTATCCTCGGAAACCCTTCTCAACAAGGGAAGAAAACCTAGCCAAATCCTTTTCTACATTATTCAAGAGAAATACCTTCACCACTAAGAAAACCTAGCACACAAGAGGGTGCTTGCAAACCCTAGAATACTAGCGCCCAAGAGAGGTGCGCACTTTTCCCAAGAATATGTACTTGCTGAAATTTCCAACCTCACACAAAAGATATGATTCGTCAATGAGGAATTTAAATTAACTTATATTAGACTTGACCTATCAACAAAAGTGTTTATTTGCACAACATGGTCAACCTCTCTATCTCATAATATAATTAATATTAACCAGATTAATTATCTTTTACATTAATTATCAATTACTTTAAGGTGGGGCCGACCTGTACCCTTTACATTACAATTAGGGTTACAGGAAGATCTTACTCTTGAAAAATATAGAAAGGGATATCATACACCCACTAGTGCTCAACCACTAGGATCAAACTCACCTGTGCTCATCCACATGCACGTTCACTCAACAGATCTTCTTTCCCACTGCATTACACATGAGATTCATATGGAGTTCATCATCTCAAATCTCTTCTTAGAGGAGGCTAATACATCATCTTCATTTCTTCTCATGACGATGCACCCGACTCTATGGGAATTCACATGTTCACCTTGTGCTTAGAAAAAAGCATATCCAACTCTACATATCTCCTTTCTCACTACGTTACACAAGAGAATCATGTGGAGTTATTCTCAACTCTCTATAAGGAGGAGGCCATCTCTGCATTCCAGCTCTGTCTTAGATAGGAACCACACACCCCTCTCAGGGGCTCTCTCTCAGGTTTGTGTCCTGGAGAATGTCTCACGCAGTTGTAATCATCAACATGAAGAAGCTAGATTGGCAACAAGAGAAGAGAAACTAGGCAATGAAGAAAATCAAGATTTTACAACACATGCATAAAAGGAAAGAGAAAGAAAGATGTTCACTCACACAAGAAACCTCATGGGTTACAAAAGACACATAAGTTTAAGAAGGATTTCTCAAATTACAGATTCTACATCTGCCAGAGGATGGGACACATTGCAATAAATTGTCTCTTCTCAAAAGATCAAGTCAGAAAAGGAAAGTATAAAATACATCATGCTCATGCCACATAAGATGATGAACCTGATCAAGAGAGAACCAAATGAGATGACTCAAGAGAATAATATGTATTGATATCAAATCTTACAGGGACAATGACTCATGGAAGTGACACATGGCTTATTGATAGTGGTTCTTTTAAGCACATGACATGTTGCAAGGATTCTTTCTTAGAATTATTCTAGAAAGATTCACCTCACAAGGTGAAGCTCAATGATGATTATCAATATCCCATTAAAGGTGTAGGAGAATACTCTTACAGACTGGATTCCAAAAAACCTACAAAGATGAAGGATGTTTTGTATGTCCCTTTTTTGAATAAGAATCTCCTTTCCATCTCAGCTTTGGATGAGAAAGAATTAAGAATTTTTTTCAATCATGGTGAAGTCCTCATGTGTCCAAAAGGAAAATTTATTGATGACGTGGTAGTTATTGGTGTCCAAGAAGGAATTATATACAAGTTAAAGCGAAATTCAATTTCAACATTAGTACACAGTACAGTTACTCCAAGTGAGATTTGGCATAGAATATTTGCTAACATACATTACAAAGCATTGTTGACCGTGAGCAATATGGTGACAGGTTTTCCAAAAATCCAAGTAAATCATGAAGGCATATGCAAGGGATGCACACAAGGAATGTACATGAAGAAACCATTTCCAAGCAGTGATAGCAAAGCCAAGGGATTCTTGGACATCATACATTTATATGTGTGTGGACCAATGTCAGCCACTTCACTTAGCAGGTATGTATATTATGTTTCGTTTATTGATGATTTCTCACGTAAAACTTGGATTTACGTTTTAAAAGCTAAAAGTGAAGTATTCAACAAGTTCAAAGAATTCAAGGCACTTGTTGAAAATATTTATGAAAATAAGATAAGGATATTAAGGTCGATAAGGGAGGAGAACTCACATCAGATGAATTCAAGGCATTCTGCAAGGAAGTTGGGATTAAGAGGGAGCTCTCTACTCTCTAAAATCCTCAATAGAATGGTGTGGTAGAAAGAAAGAACCAAACAATCATGGAAGCAGTGAAGGCCATGATTCATGATCAAGACTTACCGATGCATATGTGGGCAGAAGTAGCCATGACCATAGTATATGTGCAGAACAAAATTCCTCGCCATGTACTTGGGAACAAGACACCAGATGAAATGTTTATATGTGAAAATCCAAAGGTCATCCACCTATGGATATTTGTTTGTCCAGTATATGTGCATGTTCCCAAGGAAAAGAGATCGAAGTTGGACCCCTCAGGTAAGAAGGGTATATTTGTTGGATATAATGAGACATCAAAGGGATACAATGTTTACATCCCTAGTCACCGACAGATTGAGACTAGCAGAGATGTCACCTTCGATGAGGATACAACTTTCAGTTGATCGAGACAAAATCATTCAGATGAGGTCCATGATGAGGAAACTGAAGCTCCCAGAGTTGCATATACAGATGCAAGTGATGATGTTGTACTAGAATATCATGATATGGAATAACCATAGAGACCTGTAGATTCATCCTGAGAGATGAATACTAAGAAAAGAAGACCAGCCTGAGCTCGGGAAATTATTCAGGATGCAAAAAAGTATGGAAATCCAGATGGATCCTTTAGAGAAAGAAAGAGACCACGACCAAACATTAGTTACATGGCATTTCTAAGTGAAATTATTGATGTTGATCCTACCAATTATGAAGAGGTGAAAAAGAATAAAGAATGGAAGTATGCCATGATTGAAGAGTACCGGTCCATTGTAAATAATGATGTTTGGGATGTGATTCTGTGAAAAAAAGAGAAGACAGTGGTAAGTTCCAAGTGGATTTACAAGACGAAGAATTCAACATATGGAAATGTCAATAAGTACAAGGTAAGGTTTGTGGGATGTAGTTTCTCCCAAAAAGAAGGAATAGATTATGAGGTGACATTTTCTCCTGTTGCAAGATACACTTCAATTAAAGCTATACTTGCGATAGTTGCAATAATGAAATGGAAGGTACACTAGATGGATGTGAGGAAAAATTTTCTAAAAAATGTAATAGAAGAAGACACATATGTGGAACAACCACAAGGTTTTGAGACACATGATAGTTAGACACATTTGGGCAGATTGAAGAAAGCCTTGTATGGATTAAAACAAGAACCCATATCATGGTACGGTAGAATTGATAGTGTCTCGATAAACTCGTTCTTTACCAAGAGTAAATAATATTCCAACATTTACTACAAGGTTGTGGATGGATGACTTGTTTCTAACAGGAGACAATAAGCTCATCATTGAGAGTAGGAGGAAGCTTGCTACAAAGTTCAAGATGAAAGATCTAGGTGTGATGCATTATTTCATAGGTATAGAGGTATGGATGAGACAGAGTGAGATTTTCCTTAACAGAGGAAAATATGATGTTGAGATTCTGAAGAGATTCAGAATGATGGATTGTAAATCCATGCCCACACCGATGGTGACAAATATGAAGTTACTGAGTGATACACCTTCATAAATAGTGGATGCCACCATATATAGACAAATAATTGGTTCGTTGATGTACTTAACGAACATAAGGCCAGATATATGTTTTGTGGTGAACACATTGAGTCAGTATATGGTTGATTCGATGCGTGTTCACTTGATTGCAACAAAAAATGTGATGAGGCACCTGAAAGGTACAATTTACCATGGACTCAGATATGCTTCATATAGCAAAATAATCTTGCAAGAATTTAGTGATTCAGATTGGGCTAATAGTGTTGCAGACCGGAAGAGTACATTTGGATGTTGCTTCAGTATGGGATCAACTATGATCTCATGATTCACCAGGAAGAAAACTAGTGTGGCACTTTGTATGATTGAGGCAGTGTTGATGTTTTGGTAGTTGAGGGAGGTATTAAAATCCAAGTGTAACCTTTGTATTTAGATTAAAATATTCTAGAATTAAGAGAACTATTAAACATGTGTGAAAACCCTAGAAGAGAAGTCAGACCAAGGAGAATAATAATAAATAAATAATAAACCTAGAAAGAGAAGTCGGCCCTGCCATAAAAGGTCAAAGTAAATTATGTTTGCCAGAACGACAGGTCAACCCTGTGGGAAAAGTTCACTGGAAGAATAAGTATAAATAAGGTGAGTCCTTAGATCATTTGTACACACTCACTTAGCCACTGCACAAGTCTAAGGAGGAACTGTAGTGGAAACTAGGGTACAAGTTTGGAGAGTTACAGTTGTAGTTGGAGAGGGCACAAGTATGGAGGAATAATGTATTAGTATTTCTGGTATCTCTCTTGTGCTTCTCTTGGTGTAAGGTACACTATCTTTGTATGATTATTGTGCTTCTCCTGTTATCAAGTAAATTGTTAAGTGCGTACATGAATCGATCCCCTAGATCCACCTAGATCTAGAACAAAACACGACAGGACATGGCGCTTTCCCTAGGCTATAATCATCAAATTTAATACCAAACAAAAGACGATAGACATACCTTTAAATGTCTCTTCCTTATGTCTTTGTTGTTCCTGTTTTGCTCCGGTGCTCTTATGAATATGATACTGTAGTGAGACACAAACCAACCAAAGTGAAAGCAACAAAGTATATTCAATGACAACCTATGCATATGATCAAGGAATTATGCAATAAAATAAAGATAATTCTATGGGAAAGAAATATGCCATTGTATTGTATGAAATAATAGGAAGAGAGATTACAGTCGGATGCCTTGATTTCATAAGGTTCCTTCCAAGGATTCCTTGCTTCCCACACACTTCTGATCCAAGAATTCTGAGACTATAGATCTGACATCTATCTTGACAAAAGCAAAGCTCAAAGCCACTCTAACCAAGCTAATAATTCCAAGCCAAATCCAACTAACTTTCTCCATGAGAGTTCCTCTCCTTTTATAAGTTGAAGAGGATAAGGTGAGGAGGTTAGGATGATCCCACAAAATCATGAAAGCCAGTAAGATCCAATCCATATGGAGGCCACCTCACCATAGAATATTCTCCTTCTAGAAGTCTCGATAAAATGCTCATTTTTCCATGTACGAAGGCCGTTGTGACCTGGATATAGTGCATCTTACAGAAATTCCATGCCCTAGCTATAGTGCAGCCTATAGAAATTAGGTATTTCCGCGCCCCAACTATGGTGCAGCCCACAAAAATCCTCCAAAATAGGGTTTTTACAGAGGAAAACACAACTTTATCTCTCAGGAAAAGTTCTTCTCCCTTCTTTCTTTAGGAATTCGGGCCACTGACCCTTATGAAGGCAACATATAGGTTTACATCATTAACGATTATGAGGGTGAAGAAAATAATGTGTAATAGAGATCCCCCAAAAGTATGAAGTTAGAAAAGAGTGATAACTGAAATACTTTGTCGAGTGTGTGTAGGGAACAAGGAATAGTCGGTCGAAAACCTACCAACAAACAAGGAAACACAGTACCATAATATATCGTCACTAAGGTAGGCATTCCCGTACTCATAATACAAATGACTAAAAGCATAAATTTTGACATGAGAATATCCATGTCAAGTAATACAGGTCATGGCCACCAAACATACATTGTGGATCCATGCCATTATGACTCAAATTTGAACATAGCCACCAAAAATACACTGTGGATCTATGTGTTAAAGACTCAAATTTGAACATAGCCATGAGACATACAATGTTGATCTATGCATAAGTACAAACTAAATATACTCCAACGCAACCTGAATCTATTAGAAAAGATCTAGGGTATTCATCTCCACCACTCTTTAGTACGAATCTAACCATGCGAATACATGTGCCGAAGTCGAACATGGTAGAAAGCACTTGATTACCGGTCATTTGTGTATATTGTTAACAAGTGTGAGGGAAATCACCATTAATGTCAATGACTCCCAAGGTACACTAGTACAATCCAACGAATGTGAATCAATGAGATGAAGTCGAACACTTGGCAGAATCTCTTGATCAGAGGTCAATAATGAAAACCCACCGTCGAAAGCAAGGAAACCTGCCATTGAGGCATGCAAGTTCCAAGGTACCAATTAGTTTCTAAGTCTAATTCCTGGATAATGAGTTGAGGTTGACAGGAAAAGACTTGTCACAAGAGGGCCTTAATGTATCCCACATCAATGACACGAAACAAGTAACAAGATTTGAAGTAGATTAGAGTAACTGGTGATTTAGGACTGACTCAGGGATGGTTGACACAATAGAAGGCTTAAAGAATGCAAAGATGGCCGATGCAATAGAAGGCTTTTCGGGTTGAACATCTCTTTGAACATATTGACGACACAACAACTGTCTTGGAAACATTGACTCAACAACAGGGATCATAGACCAATTTGTAATCTTATAAAGGAGTATGATCAGGAGACAAGTGGATTTTCCAACCTAGATATAAGGTGAGTGAAAGGGTGTCATGTTCAAAAGTGACTCTTCCATAGAATATAGATTTAGACACATTTCTTTCCCAAATTTTCCCCCATCATTTCTGGCGAGTACCTCTTTATTTTTACACAAGTTTGAGGGGGATAACATATGCTTGTTGATGTAAGCTCATCCTTCAGACGAGTCCCTCGGAGTATGTTTAACGAACCCTAAGAAGGAGTGGTTTGGTCCCATATGGGCCTTTTGATGCTTGTTTAATGAGTCCAAAGAAAGAAAACTCAAGGGTTTTTCATGTTTAGAGAGTCTAAAAAACACTTAAAGAGAACTCTCTCCATTCCTTTTTCGTAAGTTAGTCTGATGAGACCGAAAAAGAGATAAACTATCGCTCAACATAAGTTTTCTTTAAACACTTTTATGAGCATGAAAAGAACAAGGTCACTCGACAATCTTTTCATATTTAGAGAGCCTAAAAAGAGATTAAAGGGAACTCCAGGGGGTTCCTTTTTCATATAACCTTTACGAGTTCGAAAAAGTGATAAAAGTATACTCAGTTGCATTCTCACGTATTTACGAGCACGAGAAAGAACAAAGACTAAGCTCAATAACTTATTGTCATGTATTTATGAGCATGAGAAAGAACAAATACTAAGCTCGGTAACTTATTCTCATGTATTTATGAGCATGAGAAAGAACAAAGACTAAGCTCAGGATTTTTTTCATTTTTACGCAAGCTTTAAAACAAAACAAAACTATGGTTGGGGTAGATTTTATTTTTACGCAAGCTTAAAACTAAAAAAAAATGTGCTTGGGCCTGGTTTCATTTTTACACAAGATTGAACCAAAGGAAACTATGCTTGAGGTAGGTGGTTTCATTTTTACACAAGCTTGAACCAGAGGAAACTATGCTTGAACATCCCAACACATAAAAAAGGTATGGTCGGCACTTAGCCCCCAGCTTAAGAAGCTAGTGACTCAACTTCAGCATGGATTCCAGAGGTTGAAAGCATTTCCCTCCAAGCTTCATTTCATCCAACTGCTAAGGTGGAGGAAAGTAAGCTTCAAATACTAGATGGAGGACTTGACTCAACAGAGAGAGGGAATAAATTTATTTCATTTTTCAACAAGCTTTCCACAGAGAAGAAAAACTATGCTCAAGAATCCAGGTTCAATCCCTAGACCTTTGTTTCCTTTTTTAATGAGCTTGACACAGAAACATGAACTATGCTCGTAACCTCTATTTCATTTTTTAACGAGGTTGTTGTAGAGACGTAAAACTATCCTCGTAGCTGGTTTCATTTTTAAACGAGCTTGAAATAAGAAAATCATGCTCAAAGCTGGTTTCATTTTTTAACAAGTTTGAAATAAGAAAATCATGCTCGACTCTTCTTGATCATGGCTTCCAAGAGGACAATGCTCTGGAAGGAAACCATGCGAAGGGACAAAACTCGGTCATGGATTTCAAGAGATCTTCCTTTGACGGAAGAAACACACTCTGGAAGGAGCACATGTCGAGGGCCGTGATAGGGGTAAGGGGATCAGGCTCCAATAACCCTATTGAAGAGGTCACCATGTCAACTACTGGATCTAAGTCATTGTCATCGGCTGTGGAATTCATGGGAGACAACGCCACATAATTTACCCGTGGCAGGGACGATATCGTATGCATATACAAATCATGTAGGGGGTTCATTGAGTTGATAGTCAAGTCAGGGACAACAAACAAAAGTTGATCAATAGTCACCATTCTTCCATCATGCGGGAAATATATCACATGAAAAAGAGTGGACACAATAGATTTCATGGCATAGACATAATATCTGCAAAGGAGTAAAGAAAAATCCAAGGGGTCTTGGAATACCATGAAATCAATAAAGATAGTTTTCCCTCCCAAAGTTACAGGAAATAGAGGGAGTGTCCCTAAAGGTTGACTGGTTCTTCTGTTAAAAGATAACAAATTTTGTGTAACCGACGTAAGTGGAGGATAACCCAAATCTTGCCAAGAAATAGAGGACAAAATATTAACAGACGAACCTTCATCTATCAGTGTCTGAGGAACGTCCCGACCACAAACCTGTATTGTAATCTGGAAAGGAATGTGAGAGGGAAGATGAGGTCCGGTTAGCACACCCCAATTGAAAAGGATGGACTCATTACTTGGAGGGGGTTCCATAAGAGAAGGAGGAATCCCCCTCGACATGGTAGAGTCTATATCAACAAGAAAAACATGGGAAGTATCGGGTTTACTCTCTAGCGGGAGAGTAGGATCGACTGATGATGAGATCAGATTGATCACTTGGGTTTCATTCTCCAAGGGGAGAATGGGGTCGACGGGTGGAAACTGATCGACCGGTTTGGTTTCACTCTCTAACAGGAGAGTGGGATCGACCGAAGATAGGATTGGACCGACCACTTGAGTTGCACTCTCTAACAGAAGAGTGGGATCGACCACTTGAGCTGCACTCTCTAACGAGAGAGTGGGATCGATCGAGGATGGGATCAGATCGACCACTTTGTCAACTGGTTCAACTAAGGACGTGACCATATTGAGGACATAATCAACCAGATTGATCGACGAAGGGACCAGATTAATCATTCCATCAACTAGAGGTGGGTTGAGAGTAAGCTTGTAATAAGCAACTGGAAGTTGGGGCTGTGAAACAGTCATGGCTTCCAGTAATTTTGAGGCTTCGTCCATATGAGGGAAAAGGTGGGTTAGATGACTCCCTTTGCATAACCTACAAGGAAACTACTTGACTTTTCTTCTTCCCAAGGGTATTTTGACTAGTTGATGGGAGATCATCAACATGTTGTTCAGAGGCTAACGACATGGGTTGGAAAGGGTGTGTAGACCATGCTTCTATAACTTTGGATAGACCAGGGAAATCCTTAAGAATATGGCTACCCTTTCAAAGCCTGCAAGGGCACTTGGGCTTACGGGTTGTTCGGGTGATATTGACATCATCAACACTCCCAGCACGATTAACAGTGACTGGTTGTTTTCCAACATGTCTAGCAGTGGTTGGAAGTTTGGACCCTTGTTTATTTTTCTTCTTCTTATTCTTTCGTTTCTTCTTCTCCTTATCCACTGAGTTACTAGCTTTGGAGATTTCACTTGGCGAAGAAGATGAAATGGAAGAAGAACTTGCAATTGAAGAAGGTGAAGAAGATCTTACTGGTGAAGAAGGTGAAGGATCAAACTGAGGTTGATGTTCTTGGGGGGAAGTGCTTACAAATGAAGCACTAACTACATTCAGGACTACCTGAGTGGAAAGCAACCATATCGGTAGTCTAATTGTGAGACCTGGAAGGCTCAAAGTAGCAATGTGAGGAGGACCAATGTTTCCATAAGAAGGAAAAACAAAAGGTTCCCCTGGAGTAGGGGTTCCTTCATTGGTCATTTCAGGAACTGACGCCATTAAAACAAATATCCAACCTAGAGTCCTCTAGGGAAAACAAACAACACACGCTAAAAATCTAGGAAGCAAGCAAACAAACAAAACCTTCTCACAATGAGCGCACTAGTTGGTGATGAAATCCAATGTCGCAGGAACAAAGTAAGAAGGGGCTGAGATAGAGCAGGTGGAAAATTTATGTTGATGACCTGCTTAATGGACTTACACCCTGGTGCAAGCTCCCACACATAAATGTGGGTATACCCTCTAAGGAGCCCGAGTGAGTTTGGCCAATGTGGATTCTAGGTACCGTGAAGACTTTCCCCTCCACAGTCACCTTGTGTAAAAACCCTAAAGAGATAGGCCACTAAGGTTACCAATCACTACAGTGATGCCTGGGGAAACATTTGACAGTCTGATCCACATGCAAGGGCAGGGTATCTAGCCCGAAATCAACTTGAAAGGCTTCCACTCATGATTGTGGGTATACCTCTCAAGAGACCCCCATAATACACGCAACCTCTACACTAATATCAACAAAGAAGGGTGAGTAACTTTGCCAGTCTCAATGCGACCTCGTGATTGACCCTTGTGTTAGAAGGGCTTCCCAGAACAAAATGTAATAAGTGGATTTAACTGCTCCCTAACTCAAGATTCTATGTTTGTTTGCAAATTTGGAAAGTCATATTTCACAGCTATTCCAAAGCCCTACATCTAATCTAATGTAGGTTTGCTACCAGAAAGTATAAAAAATGTCTAATCATTTTTTTAATAAGCACTTTATTTTATGGTTGTTGTTACTCAAGAGGAAAATGGCGTGAACCATATGGTGTTTTGACTAACTCGAAAGTTATGCAAAGAGATGAAGATGCAATCTTTTCATTTCGATGAAAGCTATGCTACGAGAAAGAGAAAACATTTTTCATTCCAAGATGTACAATGTCCCAAAATTTTACTAAACTCATCAATATCAAGATTTTCAAGAAATGAGACAAGATTTTCAGGATTTAAGACCAAAAAATGCCAAGAATCATGCAATTTCGCTACTTCAAATGCAAGGATGCCCCTAATCTAATAGAAGGCAAGAAATTACAATTTTTTGTTTCAAAGAGACACTAAAACAAATAGCAAATCACTTCAAAACAAAAACAACCCAAACTAATTTTCTCTTTTAACACGATTTATTTAGAAAAAGAAGTATTCTTTCACTAAACAATTCTAAAGAAAAACGATGCTTTGTAACTGAAAGACACTCAAATCAAGAGACAAATCTTTAAAAAAAAATCAGAGAAAAGATGGCTAAAAGAAGTTTCAAAGCTGTCAAGCAGACTGTAAACAGATCATAATCAAACCCAAAAATTCACCCCAAAACCAAATCCAAGATCTTGGTAAGGAAAAACCACTAAAAATCAAAATATTCCCAATTTTCGTAGGCTATAGACTAACACAGTGCAGAAATCACTGATTTCCGCAGGCCAGAAATGGGTAGGGTGCAGAGTTTATGCACTGGTCTAAATAGGTAGGGTGTGGAAATCCCAAGTCATTGCACTGTTCCTCAAAGAAGAGTGCAGAAATCAAACAAAAATGGAAAAAGTTAAAAATTAAGAAGGTTTTCTCAGTGAAATTTAGTAGTAAGAGAGTCAAGCTGGATCTCCCAGTGACTCAGAAAACAGAACCCAAACAATCAAAGAAAGAAAGCAAGGAAAAATAGGAATACATTCCGTTCCCCAATATGGTCACGAATTTTGTTATTGGGTAAATTGTTAAGTGCAGACACGAATCGATCCCCCTAGATCCACCTAGATCTAGAACAAAACACGACAGGACATGGCGCTTTCCCTAGGCTCTAATCATCAAATTTACTACCAAACAAAAGACGATAGACATTCCTTTAAATGTCACTTCCTTATGTACTTGTTATTCCTGTTTTGCTCCGATGCTCTTGTGAATATGATCCTATAGTGAGACACAAACCAACCAAAGTGAAAGTAGCAAAGTATATTCAATGACAACCTATGCATATGATCAAGAAATTATGCAATAAAATAAAGATAATTCTATGGGAAAGAAACATGCCACTGTATTATATTAAATAATAGGAAGAGAGATTACAACTAGATGCCTTGATGTCGTAAGGTTCCTTCCAACGATTCCTTGCTTCCCACACACTTCTGATCCAAGAATTCTAAGACTATAGATCTGACATATATATTGACAAAAGAAAATTTCAAAGGCACTGTAACCAAGCTAATAATTCCAAGACAAATCCAACTAACTTTCTCCATGAGAGTTCCTCTCCGTTTATAAGCTGAATAGGATAAGGTGAGGAGGTTAGGATGATCCCACTAAATCACGAAAGCGAGTAAGATCCAAACCATTCGGAGGCCACCTCACCATAGAATATTCTCCTTCTAGAAGCATCAAGAAAATGCTCATTTTTCCACGTACAAAGGCCACCGCGACATGGCTATAGTGTAGCCTATAAAAATTCTGTGCCCTAGCTATAGTTCAACCTGTGAAAATAAGGTATTTCCGCACCCCAGCTATGGTGCAGCCCATGGAAATCCTCCAAAATATGGTTTTTATAAAGGAAAACACAACTTTATCTCTCAGGAAAAGTTCTTCTCCCTTCTTTCTTTAGGAATTCAGGCCACTGACCCTTCTGAAGGCAACATATAGGTTTACATCATTAACGATTATGAGGGTGAAGAAAATAATGTGTAACAACTTCTACAACAATATTGTGGCTAGGGTTTATCTGTTGGTTCTAGTTTGGACTTGCTAGAATCATTCTATTTAAGAAAAGGTTAGTGTGCTCGGTGGTGGCATAGTGAATGCCTATGGTTGGGTGACAATGATGTGATGTTGTCTATGGTTAAACGAGCATACCAAAATTTTAACATGGTATCAGAGATGGTTTCCTTCATAACAGTCTAACTGCTGGAAGGAAGATCCTCATTTTCCCCCATTGTCAATCTCATTGAGCACTTATTGAACTCATTATGAAGGTCACCTAAGTAGAGTGCATATCTTCCTTGAATCAGATCTGCAAATTTCTGATGTTGAGAATTTAGGGTTTCCTCATAAAACCCTAGGTTTGCAGTGCCAGTTCCTTTGTGCTAGTTCCTTTGTGAAGTTGCTTCGTGCTAGTTGTTTCATGCCAATTGCTTCATGCCAGTTGCTTTGTGCCAGTTGCAGCACCAGTTGCAACACCAATTGTAGTGCCAGTGGCAACACCAGTTGCGGTATTGATTTCAACACCAGTTGCAGTACCAGTTTTTGTGAAGTATTGGGACTAATTTTTGGTTGTCCTAGTGCACCTTACCCTAGAGCATCTCCATATATCTTCAGATTGCAAGTTGGAGCACCTTGGAATTTTTGGGTTCATCATTGCTTGTCACTGCTACCGAATGGTGCCACCACCTACTGCTGTGTGTTGTTGCTATCGAGGGTATGTACTTGTATATGTATCATTATCTTAAAGTTATTTTTAGGAGAATGGATCTTTTTTCCAAACAACAATCGTAGATCCAGAGGGATCTCAGATCCAACACATTCATAGGAACACCACACTCCAAGTTTGGTTGTTTTGATATGACTCTATTTGTTATGGCATTATTGTAATCTTATGAACATCTAGTTGTATTTGGATCCATTGAAGTTATGACTATCATACTAACCTTTGGTCAAAGTTAAAGTTATAAGATGACTCTACTCAAAGTATTAGGTTGATTAAGGTTGATATTTTTGAGTTTACTTGCATTATATTGTCTTAGTACATAGGACATGTTGGAGAGAATACTTGTCATATTGAGTGAAAGAGACTCGAAAGAAAAGAAAAAACACTCATTCTTGAAGATAAGACTCTAGGTTCCAGGTTTGATTGATTAAATTGACAAGTTTTCAATGTGTACATATCAAGTTTGATAATTCTTACATTACAAGTAAACATTATAGTTGTGACAACAATCCTTGAAATATTCTATTACTGCATACAATGAATATTTGGTAGCATGTGAGTATTATTGATATAAATATGTATTGTACTTGTTTGCAAGATGAACTAACATCTCCTCTAGGAGATTGTTTTGCTTCCAGGAAGGTCACCTTGGTAATGATATGATGGTTACCATGAAATTATATTTTACTCTTGTTAACATAAATATGTTCTTATGAAAATGCTATTATACTTTTTCTAGTGTTTCTCTTGTCTCGGGCAGGTTATCTTGTAACTTCCATGGAGGAATTATTGATCACAGCACTAGAAGAGTATTGTTCCTATTTCTTATTAGTGCATCTTTATTTTGTCTCCTATTCAAGGAAGGTCAGAAGTGATAGCTCTGAGGAGGAGCTATTGTGATGAGTTTTCTCGTTATTGTTATTATTATAAGAGTATTATTATTATATATTGTGTTCCCCTTGTTGTTCTTGTTCCGAGAAGATCACATGTGATAACTTTGAGGGGAGATATAGTGACGATTGCAGGAGGAAACATATTAGATGGTCTCTAGTTTGAGACATGGAGCAGACTATCCAAATAATAATTTATATACATGACCGTATACATCCATGTACCAAAGAAGAAGACAAAGAAAGGTAGTTTTTCGAGATACAAAGTATCTCATATGCAAGGATGATTTTAAGGATGGAAATTTATTTTTAAATGTACAAACCTTGGAAAATCTTACTAATCCTTCATATGCCAACTATAAATGATTGGCGATATGTTTGTAAAAAAATTCAAATTTCTAAGGATTTTATATAGTTTTTATAAAATTTTGGCGATTTTTAAGGTAAAATAATTTTATCCTATAAAATTTGGGCGAATCATTTTTAAAATAGCGAATCTTGTTTTTGGAAAAACCATGGAAAATTATCCCATGAGCGAAATTTAGCCCCTAAAATCATCCATGCTCATATGGAGATTGATTATAAGGAGAAAAGGCTCCAAAGATGGTCGAACAAATCCCTCTAGTGTAGTTGATGACTCTTCATATCATCAAGAAGAGATAGTAGATCCAGAAGGGCCTACCCAGAATCGTTGCAGTAACCAGGAAGAGACCAACATGGTCCTGTGACACTTTGCAGGATGTAAAGACATATAACAATGATGAGCCATATCATGAGGAGCATATGGATCCACTGGTGGTGAGGCAGGCGGCCCCACCTTGGTAATAATATGTTGATTACCATGAAATTGTCTTTTACTCTTGTTAACATAGATACATTCTTATGAAAAATATATTATATTGGAAATATTTTTCTCTTGTTGCTCTTGTCTCGGGCAGGTTATATTGTAAATTCCATGGAGGTTACGATGGAAATATTGTTTCTCTTGTTTTCTTATTCCGGGAAGGAGGAATTATTGGTCACAACACTAGAAGAGTGTTGTTCCTATTTCTTATTATTGCATTCTTATTTTGGATCTTGTTCCAGGAAGGTCACAAGTGATAGCTCTGAGAAGGAGCTATTGTGATGATTGTTCTCGTTATTGTTCTTATTATTCTTATAAGAGTATTATTCTCGTCTATTGTTTTCCCTTGTTGTTGGTCTTATTCTGGGCAGTTCAAAGGTGATAATTCTGAGGGAATATATAGCGACAGTTGCAGGAGGCAAGATATTAGATAATATCTAATTTGAGATATGGAGCAGACTGTCCAAATAAGAAGTTGTATACACAACCGTATACATCCATGAACAGAGGAGGACAAAGTTAAAACCTTCTGGAAATAAGGGTACTTTTGCGAGATACAAAGTATCTCATATGGAGATTGATTGAAATGAGAAGAAGGCTCCAAAGATGATCAAACAAATCCCTCTAGTATAGTTGATCACCCTTTAGATCATTAGGAAGAGTTAGTAGAGCCAAAAGGGCCTACCCAGAATCGTTGCAGTAACCAAGAAGATACCAACATGGTCCTGTGGCACTTTACAGGGTGCAAAGATATATAAAATTGATGAGCCATATCATGAGGAGAAGATAGTTGTGCCAACCAGAGGTTACTAGTTTTTTATGAACTAGATGCCAGATTCTGTGTGAGATGAAAAGTTACTAGTTCTTTATGAAATTCCAGATTCCATATGAGCTAGCAAGTTACAGTTTCCCAGACTCTGCTTGGGTTGGGTAGTAGCGCAATTTTTTGTAAACTATCTCAACTACATATTCCAGAGCATGTGCGGCTATGATGGTGATACTTGTGACATGATCTATTTGATCATGAGATAACCTATATGGATATGCTACTTGTTACATGATTTGTTTGATCATGAGATATTTTGTATGGTTATTACACTTGTTACATGATTCATTTGATCATGATATGTTTGTGTGGCCATGCTACTTTAGACATGATCTGTTTGATCATGAGATAGCCTATGTGGATATGGTGATGCTACCTGTACACTGGTATGCAATACCATGTGAGTCTTGTCCATGCCATGTGAGATGGATGGATGTGTTTGAGACCATTACATGAAGAACATATTAGTTAATACCTCCCTAGTTAAGAGGGAGTGTTGAGGTTTTGGTAGCTACGGGAGGTATTAACCTCCAAGTGTAACATTTGTACTTAGATTAGAATATTTTGGAAGTAAGAGAACCATTAAAAATATGTGTGGAAACCCTAGGAGAGAAGTCGACCCAAAGATAATAATAATAAAGAACTAAGAAACCCAGAAAGAGAAGTCAACCATGCCAGAAAAAGTCAAGTAAATTATATTTTCCAGAAAAGACAGGTCGACCCCATGGGAAAAGTTCACTGGTAGAATAAGTATAAATAAGGTGACACCTTAGCTCATTTGTACACACACTCACTTAGCTAGTGCACAAGTCTAATGAGGAACTGTAGTGGTAGCTAAGGCATAGTTTGGAGAGCTGCAGTTGCAGGTGGAGAGAGTGCAAGTTTGGAGGAATAGTGTAGCAGTGTTTCTGGTATCTCTCTTGTGCTTCTCTTGGTGTAAGGTACACTATCTTTGTATGGTTATTATGTTGCTGATGTAGTAGTATTGTAGCTAGGGTTTATTTGTTGGTTCTAGTGTGGACTTGTCAGAATCATTCTATCTAAGAAAAGGTTAGTGTGCTTGAGGTGGATAGTGAATGCCTATGGTTGGGTGACAATGATGTGATATTTTCTATGGTTAAACAAGCATACCAAAATTTTAACAACATAGTATATAAAAGTGCGTTCAGCTAGCAGCGAAGCAGTGTGGCTTCAGAAGCTTCTTGCATGATTGTTTGATCTTGAGTTAGAGGTGACTTGTATTTGGTGTGACAACCAGAGTTGTGTGAGGTTGTCGAAGAACCTAGTGTTTCATGAAAATTCAAAGTATATCGAGATGAGATACCATTATATCAGAGATATGGTGCGACCCACTACTTTGCTGGTCTAGAAGGGCCCATGGTCTTTCTCCAGACAGTGTGGAGCCACCTCCTCAAAGGCCTAGGATGAAAAAAACTGACTCTCCTTTACATGAGCCATTTGAAGACACTCAAGTGATATTTAACAACCCTGCGAGAGAAGAACCTCGGTTTAACCAGTTCACAGGTCCATATGCCATAGCCCGCCCATTAGTGGCTTCAAGAAGGGAGTAGTGAAGCTCTAGTATGTCTCTACAAATGAGTAGATAGAAGACGTGTTGACCAAGCCTCTGTTGAGAGTGAAGTTTGTGTACTTCAGGGACAAGCTTGGTGTAGTCCAGAAGGGCTTGCCTAGTAAGAGGGAGTGATGAGTTACAAATGTGATTCTAGGGAAACAACATCAGCATGTGACAGTGGAAATGTGTATTCATTCACAAGCATGTTACTGAATTTAGCACTAGTCAACATGACCTCACAGAAGGTTAGCATGTCTCGAGCCTTCGAGGTTGGTGAGTTACCCAACTTTTCAAGTTGGTGGGCCAACCTGTGTGGTTGGATGTATTTCCTAGCCTTGGGATAAATGGGTAGTGTGTGCACACTACATCACCTAATCCTTGTGATTATATGCATGGTCCCTATGGACCGGTTACCTGGTGTGCCAACCAAAGGTTACTAGTTATTTATGAACTAGATGTTAGATTCTATGTGAGGTGACGAGTTACTAGTTCTTTATGAACTAGATGCTAGATTATGTGTGAGCTGGCGAGTTACTAGTTCTTTATGAACTAGATGTCAGATTTTGTGTGAGCTGATGAGTTACTAGTTCTTTATGAACTAGATGTCATATTTTGTGTGAGATGGTGAGTTAATAGTTCTGTATGAACTAGATGCCAGATTATGTGTGAGCTAGAGAGTTAAATCCCCGTGATGACATAAATCCTGAATGGATGATGAGACCTTGGATGCTGACGTGGTTACAAAACTTCTTCAATATAGATTCGTGGAAAGTCAACAGGTCAATGGTCAAGTGTATAGAAGTGTAGAAGTAGTCGTGATGATCATGCCAGAAGAATACCTTCCTTGCTAAGAGGCAGTGTTGAAGTTTGAGTAGCTTCATAAGATGTTCTTATTGTTAAGTTTTGAGCTATTATTATGTTTCTTTTCAATTTACTAGATAACAATAGCATAGGTAGGATCACTGAGAGAAACACAATCAAAAGATACACATCATTTATCCTGGGAAGTCCTCACGGGGGAGAAAACCCAACAAAAACTTCCTTAATATAGATAGCCAACACAATGCCAAGAAAATAAACCAAACACTAGAGAATATCCACCACTGAGCAATGCACCTCTCTCTTCCTTCTTCTCCCAACTGTAGCTACCAAAATTTTGCACTGAGTGAGGGAATGAGTGAGTGAGATGATGAGGTGTTCGATTCCTTTATTTATACAAACTGGCAGGTGATGAACATGTGTCTCTTCATTGGGCAGGGTCGAATTGTCTTCTTAGTGGTTAAAACCACTTTAATTATCCTAGGGGCCAACTTCTCTATTTGCATATTATATTTAGGGTTTGACCAATCCACAAAACGGGATTTGGTCAATTATAATTCCCAACATGATCAATCCACAAAAGGGGATTGATCTAATGAATAATGACTCAATAATAAATAGAATACTCTTTGCATTTACAATATTTCAACACTCCCCCTTAACAAGAAGGGTATTCTACAACATCATTAGGAGAGAGAGAGGGAAACAACATCTGGAACATTGATTGGCATATCTATAAATCATCGAAAGTTTTTCTCATCATCATTGTTCACAACATGGAGATGGAGTAGCATCATCATCCTCATCAACATGAGGCTAGAGTATCATCATCAACATCTTCAAAAAGAAGCTGAAGTGGCATCAT
Organism: Picea engelmannii; assembly: GCA_009831015.1. Lineage (NCBI taxonomy): Eukaryota > Viridiplantae > Streptophyta > Pinopsida > Pinales > Pinaceae > Picea > Picea engelmannii. Next base: position 607,465 of record ML788441.1, read on the forward strand.
CATCATTATCTTCAACAAGAATCTTGAAGTGGCATCATCATTATCTGCATCAACATGGATTAGTATAACAATAATACAATATCATCATCAATAACAACACAAGGCTGACACAACATCAACAACAACAACATCACAACACGAGGGATGGAGCATCATCAACATCGACACTAAGCTGGAAATATTTAGCACAAAGTTGGCATCTCAAAAACATCAACACAAAGATGGAAATCTTCAGTACGAAGCTGGATATCTTCAACACAAGGCTGACACCACAACAACATCAACACAAAGCTTGAAATCTTCAGCACAAGGTTGGCATCACAACAACATCAACACGAAGCTGGAAATATTCAGCACTAGGTTGGCACCACAACAACATCAACACGAGGCTGGAAATATTCAGCACGAGGCTGACATCACAGCAACATCAATATGAAGTTGGAAATATTTAGCACTAGGATGACATCACAACTACTCCCCCTTTTGAGGTATCTCCTTTCAGACTACACCAAGATTGTCTCGAAAGTGCTTAAACTTTATACGAGATAGAGGCTTGGTCAACACATCAACAACTTGTTCATCCGTGCCGACATAATGGAGCTTTATGGATCCTCTTTGCACCTATCATGAATGAAGTGATACCGGATCTCTATGTTCTTCAACTCATCATGGAACACATCATAGTTATGCAACTTTGGTTATCACATAGGATTGCGATGGCTTCTATCTCCAGATCAAATAGATCTGTCAACAACATCCGAAGCCATGTGGCTTCACAAATGGAGGAACATGCAACAATGTATTCCGCTTCTGCCATGATGGGGGTAATGATGGATTTCTCCCTACTCTGCCATGAAGTCATGGCTGAAACTAGACTGAAACAACATCCTAAAGTGCTCTTTCTATCAGAAACACTTCCATCTCAATTTGAATTAGTATATCCATAGAATCTAAAGTCATGATCCCTAGTACAATAGAGACCAAAATCCAATGTACCCTTAAGATATCTCGTCACATGTTTTGAATCATCAAGGTGAACACATCTAGGTTCTACCAGACACTGACTCAAGGAAAAATATATATCTGGCCTGGTATTCGTCAGATACATCACCGAACCAATAATCTGTCTATACAGAGTAGCAGCAAACAATTCAGACGAGGTGTTTATCAGGAGCTTCAACTTCATTTCCATGGGTGTGTACATGGATTTACATTCCAACATGTCAAACCTTTTCATTATTTCAATTGCATACTTTCCTTGGTTAAGGAATATCTTCTCTCGGCTTTGCCAAACTTTGATACCTAGGAAATAGTGCATCAGGCCTAGGCCTTTCATCTCAATTCTGCAGTGAGCTTCTTCTTACAATCTGTGATGAGATTTTCTTCATCTTTTCAAGAATACATCATCTACATATAGTAGCAACATCACTACATCATAATTCATAACCTTGAGGTAAAGGTTAGAATCAACTTTACTTTTGGTAAAGCCCAAGCTCGTCAGGAAACTCTTAATTTTTCTGTATCAAGCTCTAGGAGTTTGCTTCAACCTGTATAGATCCTTCTTCAACCTGTAGACTTGATTCTTTATATCTTCAACTTCAAACCAATTTTTCACATTACATTGTACCAATATGGTGCACTTCCTCATCTACAACTCAATCTTCACAATCATGTGCTTGCTCTATGTGCTCTCTACAAAGCACTATCTGTCTCACTGCCTGAAAGTATTTCCTCTCCTCTTTATGCAACTATTCCTTCTAGAACTGGGACTCTGTACCTATAGCTACTCTGAAGATGAGAATGGTTGCTTCATTCTCATTGTGACTACTGAAATCAGATAGTAACTCCTCTACTCCATCATGGCAACAACTTCATCTAAAACTAAGAGTGGCTCAATAACTGATATTGGATGTAGCTCTTCTTATTTCATGGAGGTAACTCTATATTTTATTGTAGTCATGTCTCCATGACCCAACTAATGTACTACACCAACTACCACTCAATTTTAAATATGGGTATTTCTCCCCATGCATCTCATACTATATATGAATCGTGTTTGTTCTGGTTGTCTTCATGAATATTGGGATCATTTCTTCAATTACTGGAGTAAGTGTCTCGTCATAGTCTTCTTCCTCTTGCTGGGAGAATCCTATGGACAAACATCAGGCTTTGTACATATGCAACATACTTGATTTGTTAGATCAATCTTGGAAGTCAATACTGACTTCTCTTCTAGTCTCACGAAAAAAATATGTATCCTAGTCTTTCTGTCTGGATTCCTTCTCTGTCACTGAAACAAGGGAATCTTCCCAAGAGATTTCATATCTCCTAGAAGTTTATGAAGCTATGATATAGTCTTCTCATGGCATCTGTCTCCCAGTCCTGGAAGTTGTCTCTTCATCTGATCCTTTATGATATCAAGCTTACTCTCGATTTCTTCTGAGTCTACAATGACTTCATCATCTCTTATGGGGTATACTTTGTGTTGAATACCGAGTCTAAATATGAAAAGTTGAGTCAGACTTCAAGTGAATTCTTCTTCCTGTAAAGGTGGCTTCATTATCCTTTGAACAAGTCTACTGTGAGTTCTTATTCTAATGTTTGGTCATCTTTGGATCCTTCTGCTCCTTACAATCAATCTCCATATGAGATACTCTGGATCTCAAAAGATGATTTCTTCTTCATCTTCTTTGGTACATGAATGTATATGGTCATGTACATAGTCTACTTTATGTCTCATCTAATATGTTTCCTTCTGCAACCTTCACTATAGCTTCCTTAGGGTTATCACCTATGACCTGAAACAAGGTAAAAAAAAACAAGAAGAAAGAATAATACTCTTTTGATAATAGTAAATAAAACAATAGCACGAATAATATTCACAGTAGCTCCTATAGAGATTTCACTTTTGACCTAAACAAATATCAAAAGTAATAAATACAATACGAAATGAGATCAACACTCTTCTAGTGTTGTGATCAAACATTCATCCAAGGTAACATAGAACTAACACAAGAAGTTTCTCCTAGAGGATATGTTAGTTGTATCTGGTAAATGATTAAACTAAGCATTTATCTCAATATGCTCACATGCTACCAAGTATAATACTTTTCAAAGTCTACTACCTCAACAATAATGTTTACTTGTAAAGGAGTAGTTATCAACTTGTCATGTGCAACTTTGAATCTTATCAACTTAATTAATCAAACCTGAAACTTGGAGCTTTGTCCTCAAGAATGAGTGTGTTTCTTTTCTTCCAAGTGTTAAGGTTTAATCTATTATTAGAGTTCTTTGCATTTCAATAGATAACAATAACATAAGTAGGATCACTGAGAAATACAAAATCACAAGAGACACATCATTTATCCCGGGAAACCCTCATGGGGGAGAAAACCCAACAAAAACTTCCTTGTTATAGATAGCCAATACAATGCCAAGAGATAACTCAAACAAATACATAAATTCCTCTCCCAAGAATGTGCCTCTCTCTCTCTCTCTCTCCAACTTATTTATACAATTCTGGCATGTGTGGAAGTGTCTCTTCACTGGAAGGGCTGAATTTTTAATCTTGGTGGTTATAACCACCTTTAATATATTTTGGGGCCGACTTCTTGTTTTGCCAATTACAATTATGTTTTGACCAATCCACAAAAGGGGATTTGGTCTTTTACAATAGCCGACATGATCAATCCTCAATAGGGGATTGATCTAATGAATAATTCCACAATAATAATTAGAATACACTTTGCAGTTACATTATTTCAACACTCCCCCTTAACAAGAAGGGTATTCTTCAACAATATCAGGTGAGAGAAAGGACATCATCATCAACAACATCAGGTGGGTGAGAGGACAACATCATCAATATCATCTTGGAACATTGATTGGCGTATCTATAAATCATAGGAAGTTTTTCTCATCGACAACATCGTCATTCTCAATCGAATGATATCATCATTTACATAAATATGGATTAGTATAAAACTAATACATCATCATCACAACACAAGGATGGTTTCATCATCACAGCATGAGGTTGGCTCATCATCACAGCACGAGGCTGGCACATCATCATAGCACGAGGTTGGCACACTACACATCAATTAAGATGGAATCACAATAGTAGACTGGCTTTACATCACAAAAATTAAGCTAGAAGCACAATACTATGCTAACTTTACATCACAACAATTAAGCTGGAAGCACAGTCCTAGACTGGCTTTATGTCACAGTAATTAAGTTGGAAGCACAATACTAGGCATATCTCAACACAATACTAGACTGGCTTTACGTCACATCAATTAAGTTGGAAGCACAGTACTAGGCATATCTCAACACAATACTAGACTGGCTTTACGTCACAGAAATTAAGCTGGAAGAATAGTACTAGGCATATCTCAACACAATACTAGAATGGCTTTACATCACAACAAACAGTACTAGGCATATATCAACGCAATACTAGACTAACTTTACGTCACAAAAATTAAGCTGGAAGCACAATACTAGGCATATCTCAACACAATAATAGACTAGCTTTACATCACAACAATTAAGCTAGAAACACAGTGCTAGTCATATCTCTACACAACAATCTAGACTGGCTTTACGTCACAACAATTAAGCTGGAAGCACAGTGCTAAGCTAGCATATCTCAACACAACGCTACTCCCTCTTTCGAGGGAGGTCCTTCCGGACTATACCAAGCTTATCTCGAAAGTGCTCAAACTTTACACAAGATAGAGGCTTGGTCAATACATCGACAACCTGTTCATCCATACTAGCATATTGGAGCTTTATGGCTCCTCTTTGCACCATGTCACGGATGTAATGATATCGGATCTCTATGTGCTTTGACTTGTCATGAAATACAGGATTCTCAGTCATCTTTATGCAGCACTGGTTGTCACATAGGATCGCGGTTTCTTCCATCTCTAGGTCGAATAGACCAGTCAATAACTTACGAAGCCATATAGCCTTGCAGCTGGTAGAAAACGCAACAATGTATTTTTCTTCTGCTATATTGAGAGCAATGTTGGATTGCTTCCTACTCTGCCTTGAGATCATGGCTGATCCCAAACTAAAACAACATCCTAAAGTGCTCTTCCTGTCAAAGACACTTCTAGCCCAATTTGAATCAGTGTACCTAATTAGTGTGAAATCATGATCTCCATCATAGCTGAGATCACAATCTAATGTACCCTTAAGGTACCTCATCACATGTTTTGCAACAACTAGGTGAACATGTCTAGGTTCTACTAGAAACTGACTCAAGGTGTTCATGACAAAACAAATACCTAGTCTGGTGTTTGTCAGGTACATCAATGATCCAATGACCTGTCTATACAGTGTGGCATCAATCAAATCTGACGAAGTGTCAACCAATAGCTTCAGTTTCGTTTCCATGAGTGTATTCATGGACTTGCACTCCAACATGTCGAATCTCTTCAAGATTTCAATTGCATACTTCCCTTGGTTAAGGAAGATTCTCTATGGGCTCTGACATACCTCAAGACCTAAGAAATAATGCATTAGGACAAGGTCTTTCATCTCAAATTATGAAGTGATCTTCTTCTTACATTCAGTGATGAGATTTTCTTCTCTATTTAAGAATAAGTCATCCACATACAACAACAATATCACCAACTCATCATTCATAACCTTGAAGTAGAGGTTAGAATCAGTTTTACTCTTGTTAAATCCCAATCTCATCATAAAACCGTCTATCCTACCATACCAAGCTCTAGGAGCTTGCTTCAATCCGTATAGGGCCTTCTTCAATTTGTAGACATGAGTCTTCATGTCTTCAAATTCAAATCCTTGGGGTTGTTCTATATACACTTCTTCTTCGATGACATTGTTTAGGAAAGATGTCTTTATGTCCATCTGGTGCAACTTCCACTTCATCTTAGCTGTAAGGGCTATGATGGTTCTGATCAAAGTGTATTTGGCTACAGGAGTGAATGTCTCTTCATATTCAATGTCTTCCTTTTGAGAAAATCCACAAGCGACAAACCTTGCTTTATACTTCTCAATACTTCCATCAACAACATGTTTTATTTTGACGAGCCATTTGGAAGATACCACATCCTTACTCTTCAGTCTGGGAACTATTTCCCATACATCATTCTTTATTATGGATTGGTATTCCTCTATCATGGAATCTGCCCATTCTTTCTTTTGAATGGCTTCTTCAAAGCAGGTAGGCTCCTTCTCTAGGAGATCACACATCAAAGACATAGAGCTGGAGAATGTCTTAGGTATCTTCACTTGTCTCATGGTTCCTTCAGGAACACCATACTTCTTTCCATCTTGAATAAGCTCCTTAGCCCAAATAGGCTTTCTCTTATGGGAGATCGTCATTTGAGGAGGTTCTTGAAATTCTACCATGTCATGATCTTCTAGAATTTCCTCATCAGGGGAAGTTACGACTTCCCTCACTGGTTCTGCAACTCTGAGAACCTCGCTCATTGATTCTGCAAATCCAGGGGCTACAGGTTCATCTTCTTATACTTCATCAAGATGACATCTTCTTGATTTCTTGAGAACTGCATCTTCATCAAAGGCCACATCCTTGTTGATCTCAATGTGATGGTGACTTGGTATATAAATCCTGAAGGCCTTGGAGACCTCATAGTATCCCACAAATATTCCCTTCTTTCCTGAGGGTTCCAGCTTGTTTCTCTTCTCTTTCAAAATATTTATAAATACTGGGCAGCCAAATATTTTGAGATGGATTACCTCTCACTTCTTTCTGGTGAACATCTCTTCCAGGGTCTTGAACCCAAGTGCATTATGGGACAATCGGTTTTGTATATCTGCAACACGTTTGATCTATATAGATCAATATTGGAATTCAATACTAACTTCTCTTTTCACAGAATAATCCATATCCTATTCTTTTTGACTGGATTCCTTCTTTGTCACTGAAACAAGCGAATCATCCTAGAGATTTCATATCTCCTAGGAGTCTCTGAAGTTACGATCTAGTCTTGTCACAACATCTGTCTTCCAGTCCTGGAAGTTTTATCTTCATTTGATCCTTTCTGAGATTAGGACTTCATCAAATCTTACAGGGTATACTTGGTGTTGCATACCAAGTCTAAATATGAAAGACTGAGTCAGGCTTCAAACGAGGTCTGCTTCCCATTATAATGTTTGGTCATCTTTGGAGCCTTTTGCTCCTTTCAATCAATCTTCATATGAGATACTCTGAATCTCAAGAGATAGTTTCTTCTTCATATTCTTTGGTGCATGAGTGTATATGGTCATGTGCATAGTCCTCTTCATGTCTCATATAATATGTTTCCTTCTGCAACCTTCACTATAGATTTCTCAGGGTTATCACCTATGACCTGAAACAAGGTCAACAAAACAACAAGCAAGAATAATATCCTTTTGATAATAATAGATAAAGCAATAGTATGAATAATCATCGCAATAGCTCCTTTAGATCTATCATTCATGGCTTGTCTAAAGAAATGATAAAAAATAAGAGATACACTATGAAATGAGGTCAACACTCTTATAGTGTTGTGATCGAACATTCCTCCATGGAAACCTGGAACTAACACACGAGGTTTCTCCTAGTGGAGATGTTAGTTGTATCAGGCAAATGATTACATTAAGTATTTACCTCTATATGCTCACATGCTACCAAGTATAATACTTTACAAAGACTGCTATCTCAACTATAGTGGTTACTTGTAAAGGGGTAGTCATCAACTTTTCATGTGTAACTTTGAATCTTATCAACTTGATTAATCAAACTTGGGACCTAGAGCCTTGTCCTCAAGACTGAGTGCTTTATTTTCTTCCAAGTCTCCTTCACTCAAGATGATGAGTGATTTATTCAACCTGTCTTTTGTACTAAGACAATACGCTATCTTAACAGAAGGTTGGGTTAGAGGATAAGCTCTATGATCTCAACTTTTAATCCATATAATACCTTGACACAGATTTTGATCAAAGGTTAGAATGATGGTCATAGCTACAACATGCAACAATGATCAAAATAATTTCATAACAAATAGATGCATATTAAAATAATCACACCTGGGTTGCATCATTCCTCTGAATGTGTTGGATCTTGAGATCCTTCTAGATCTATGGCAAGAGATCCCTTCTCCTGCAAATACCCTTTAAATCTTAGTCGTTTAAACATGTGTGAGTACATACCTTTGACGACACTTGCAGGTAGAGGCACCATCTGGTAGCAGTGGTAATGATCACCAACTCTTAAGAACTTCAAGGGTGACTGCAACTAGTACTACGAATGCAACTGCAACTAATACTGCAACTGCAATTGATATTGCAACTGGTTCTGAGACTACAACTACAACTGCAACTTAGGGTTTTATGAGGAAACCCTAATTTTTAAAACTTTAAATTTTGAAATTCTAATACTGGGGATAGATGCGCTGAGTTGAGGCGAGTAAGATGGTGCAGTCAGATTTATGAAAATCCAAATTTTACCCCCTTAAACTTGACTAGCGGATTTCTGGACTCGTGCATTTATTTTTCTGGTACTTCTAGTACTTCTGGTACTCTGGTTTTCTAGTACTTTGTGAAAACTAGGGTTTCACTTTCCAGGATATCTAGCCACTGAAAATTTGTGTCAAGGATGCCAAAGTGATCCTTGAGGAAGGGCACACTTTTCTAGATGGTTTTGGGGTTGAAATACTTCATCAACAAAAAGCCCTAATTTGCATGTACGACAACAATGACGTTTTTCACTTTCTCTTGTGAAAGATGCTCTCTTCATCTTAGCTCTGATACCATGTTAAGGTTTAAGATATTATTAGAGTTCTTTTCATTTCAATATATAACAATAGCATAATACATGATCACTGAGAAATACACAATCACAAGAGACACATCATTTATCCTGGGAAACCCTCATGGGGGAGAAAACCTAGCAAAAACTTCCTTATTATAGATAGCCAATACAATGCCAAGAGATAACTCAAACAAATACAGAAATTCCTCTCCCAAGAATGTGCCTCTCTCTCTTCTCCAACTGCAGCTCCAAAACTTGTCTCTCAATGAACAAGTGAGTGTGTGTCTAAGTGAGGTGCTAGCCTCCTTATTTATACAATTCTGGCACGTGTGGAAGTGTCTCTTCACTGGAAAGGCTGACTTCTCAATCTGGGTGGTTGTAACAACCTTTAATATATTCAGGGGCCGACTTCTTGTTCTTCCAATTACAATTATGTTTTGACCAATCCGCAAAAGGGGATTTGTCCTTTTACAATAGCTGACATGATCAATCCGCAATAGGGGATTGATCTAATGAATAATTACACAATAATAATTAGAATACACTTTGCAGTTACATTATTTCAACATCCTCCACTCAAGATGGTGAGTGCTTTCTTCAACCTATCTTCTGTAATAAGACAATATGCTATCTTGATAGAAATATGGGTTAGAGGATAAACTCTATGATCTCAACTTTAATCAATATAATACTTTGACTTAAATTTTGACCAAAGGTTAGATGATGGTCATAGATTCAACATGCAACCTAGATCAAAATAATGTCATAACAAATAGATGCTTATTAGAATAATCAAACCTGGGTTGCATTATTCCTCTAAATGTGTCAGATCTTGAGATCCTTATGGAAATATGGCAAGAGATCCCTTCTCCTACAAATACCCTTTAAAGATTAACAATTTAAACATATGTGAATACATACCTCTGATAGTATTTGCAAGTAGTGGCACCATCTAGTAGTAATGGTAATAATTACCAACTCTTAAAACTTCAAGGGTGAATGCAACTGGTACCGCATATGATACTTCAATTGATACTGCAACTGTAACTGCAACTTAGGGTTTTATGATGAAACCCTAATTTTTCAAACTTCAAATTTTGAAATTCTGATCCAAGGGATAGATGTGCTAAGTTGAGACGAGTAATCTAGTGCAGTCAAATTTCTGAAAATCCAAATTTTACCCCTTCAAACTTTACTAGCGGAATTTTGGATTGGTACTTCTGGTACTGGTTCTGGTTTCCTGGTTTTCTGATACTTCTAGTTTTCTGGTACCAGTGAAAACTAGGGTTTCATTTTCTGAGAGTTTTATCCACTGAAAAAGTGTGTTGAAGGTGCCAAAGAGTTCCCTAGACTAGGGCACACCTTTCTAGATGATTTTTAGGTTGATATTCCTCTTAAAAATAAAGCCCTATTTTTCTTGTATGACAACAATGGGGTTTTTCTTTATCCAGTGAAATATGCTCTCTTTAGTTTAGCTTTGAAACCATGTTAAGTTTTGAGCTATTATTAGGTTTCTTTTCAATTTACTAGATAACAATAACATAGGTAGGATCACTGAGAGAAACACAATCACAGGATACACATCATTCATCCTGGGAAACCCTCATGGGGGAGAAAAACCAACAAAAAATTCCTTAATATAGATAGCCAATACAATGCCAAGACAATAAACCAAACACTAGAGAATATCCACCACTGAGCAATGAGTCTCTCTCTTCCTTCTTCTCCCAACTGCAGCTACCAAACTTGAACACTAAGTGAGAGAATGAGTGAGTGAGATAATGAGGTGTTGGATTCCTTTATTTATACAAACTGGCAGGTGTTGAACCTGTGTCTCTTCACTGGGCAGGGCCGACTTGTATTCTTAGTAGTTAAAACCAATTTAATTAGCCTGGGGACTGACTTCTCAATTTGCATATTATATTTAGGGTTTGACCAATCCACAAAAGGGGATTTGGTCAATTATAATGCTCGACATGAACAATCCACAAAGGGGATTGATCAAATGAATAATGACTCAATAATAAATAGAATACTCTTTGTAGATACAATATTCAACACTTATGGTATCAATATTGTATTAGACCAAATAAAAAATATAAATAATAATATTATGTTATATTTGTAAAGTTGACCCTATTGTGCCTTTGTAAAATTCGACCCTATTGGGCCTTTGTAAAAGTCGTCCCTATTGCGCCTTTGTAAAAGTTGGCCCTATTGCGCCTTTGTAAAAGTCAATTATAAATTAGAAAGGGTAAAGTATACAAGTCGACCCTGACCTAATTTAAGGGTGGCTCAACTTGTATTTATAAGAGGCTAGGCACCTCACTTGAGGGACACACAACACAAGTTCTATCACACAAGGAAAAGTGTGCAAGTTTGAGGAGGAGACATATCTACAGAGTAAGCATGTTTTGGTGATGGGTTTTGGTTATCTCTTGAAGGACTATCTTGGTCTAGTGGTGCACTACCCTATTCTGATTAGGTTTTTGGGTCTATTTCTTGATTATTTTCTAATTGGTGAGATCTCTCTTGAGAGAGACATTGTACCTATTGACAAATCTATATTGAAGAAGCTTTGTTGGGTTTTCTCGCCCAAGAGGGTTTTGGAGGATAAATCTTGTGTATACTATGGATGTCTTTCTTTCAATGATCTTTATGCATGCATTTATTGTTTTAATAGTTTAAATTTAAAGAATATTGAATACACTTAACTGCTTAAGTGAAATTTTAACATCCAATGTTGCCCTAAAGGGGTGACGTCATGCTTTTTCTAGGGTTTATGTTGTGAAAAATCAAATTTTAAATTGTAGAGGGGAAAATTAAGGGTTGTTGTCCCCTTACTTTGTGGTTTGCCTTAAGTTTTGTGGACAAAATCCTATTAGAGGTTTTTGTATAAATAGAGATCATTTCTATCTCATTTTATCATAGCTCTCCCATTGTGAGACGACTAGTGGATGAAATTTGCACCCTCTTGGAAATTTTTGGTATCTCTCTCTTTCTTGCAAATGAATGTTGGTGATATATCTTGGTGAATGGATGAGGCTAAGTGGTGCACACCTGTTGTTATTTCTTGTGGATGGTTTTATCTTGCTGAAACTAGGGTTTGATCTTGCAATATTCTTGTTTGGTAAGGAAACCATGCATTCTTCTTGCTTATTTCATAATATTGTTGGATTAAAAACCCTAGGAGGGGTATAATAATACACCCTCCATCAATTTATTGTTATTTACTAGTTTACAAATCTTTTATTACAAAGTATCTTGGAGGAGTACAAGGGTGTACACACTCCTTGAATCTACTTTGAAGTTAGTTCACATACCATAGGGAGTAAGAGAATTTACACCCCTAGGGTCTTTGTTGATCTAACTTGTGTTTTAAAGACTCCATTCACCCAAATTTTAAAGGCACTAATATGATTTTTTTCATTGGAGAAATAAAATGTTTGCATTGGTAAACGTGTTTTGGTGAGATATCAATCTTGTTAAAGTTGGAAACTTTTGTGGATGGCTTGAGGTTGTTAAACCATCTAGGGCGTGCTAGTTTTCTTCATCTTCTTTGAGCTATAACAACTTAAAATATACAACCATTAGGGCTACAACAAATCATCTACTTCTCTTAAATTTAACTTGCAATTTGACCGTGGGAATTTGCTAGTAAGCCATTATTTATATTCTACATCTAATTAGTGAAATTTTGGTCGGGTTACTTGCTCATTTTCATGGTTAAAAGTTGTTGTTGTAGCGAATCACTACTATATCCACTTGGATGTCATAAATATGCTCTAAAAAATTATCATAACAACCATCTATTACCACTAAAAGTTGTGCTAAAGTGTTGAGAACTTATCTACATGTTTTATGCTTCATAACTCAACTAATCTTTGATATTTTAAGTGGTTTAATATACATTATTTACTTGATTTCGTCATTGATATATATTTTTGTTTGCTTCTTCAATTAGGGGCAACAATCTTAACTTGATTGTTCTCTTAACTTGCTTGTCTACTTAACATATTACATGCATACTTGTATTTTCTTATGTCTCAGGCATGCACAAACACTTTCCCTAGGTACCCAAAGACTTGGCAACCATTGAACACTATCGAGACTCATTTCCAAGCCTTTTTTTCATTTAACAACTTGACCTATAGCGGAATCCATTCATAAGTATCATTTTCCATCTGACTTCCCCCTAGGATTACCTGAGATTCCCCCCTTGAGGTGATCACTTCACCTCTAAAGTGATGGGAATACCTATCTGAGGTGACAGTTGGTAGTTATTCTCCTAGTTGTCTCCATATTTTAGTTTTGGTTGGGCTTTTCCCAACCTACAATTTGTGCAATAACACCTCTAATCAAATCATCCAAAGGAAGGTCTCTAGGGATTAATTTTTCTTATATGCAATGAGTCTAACTATCCCCACCAAAAAGGTGCAACAGTTTTAAGCTAAAATGTGAACAAGCACCAACCAAACATGAATGAATAGATTTATGATATGAGGGCAACATTGGATGAGTGAATAAAGTATTCAATAATGGCGGGTTTGACAGAAAGAAGGAAGACATTATTAGGACACAATATGGACATCCTAGTGTAATAGGAATCATATCCAAAGAAGATGAAATTATTGGTGAAGGAACAACTTAGCCAATAGAAATATAAATAGGACATAATTCCTCGAGTTTGTGAGCAAGGAAACACACTCTTTTTGCACACTCACTAAAAACTTTGCAAATATGAATATAGTATTGTGAAGGATGAAACAAACTCTCAAATATGTCATGTGCGTACTCACATGAATCATTTTATTTGCAAGTGTAGTGAAATTGTCTTAGGTCCTGTTTTGGGAATATTCAAGAGGATTTGAAAATGGACATGATTACATTCCCCTGAGAAAGGTCATGCCTTGAAGGAATAGTTTTTGAACTCATTAGTGTTGTAAATACTATTTTTAACATCAGGAAGAGAGGGGTCAATTGGGTATTCATTATTGTCATTGCTATCACAAGAAATCATTGTTATCGCTTGGTCATGGTTGCTATTATTAGGCATATTTGATGATTGTGAAAGAAGAGTGACATATCAAGTCACCAAATGTGGGGTTGATATGGCCTTAGAATTTTGTTGGGATAAATATTAGACAACTTTGGAAATTTCCACCAATTCCGTGAGATAACTATGATGTTAGATAAACCAAGGAGGTGTGCACTGGGTAGATCATGCAAAAGGATTTGAAAGATGTGATTAATATATATCAAGAACTCTTGAATATTTAGGTGAGTTGCAAGGATGAAAATCTCTCAAAGCTAAGCAAAAGGTTGGGTAGAGATGAAGAGGAGTTGAGAAGATGGGCCATCCAACACTTGTAAAAATGATTGAGCTAAGGGGGAGGCCATAAGGGAAAAATAATGGAATGGATCCATGGAGTATGAGAGGTGGGGGTAAAATAAATATATAAGGAGAGTGATTATATAAGAAAAGTTTTAAACACTAGAGAGAAAACATTGAACTAGGGTAATATTTAGAATAAATATCAGCTAGAAGGAAAATCAGATGCCCTCCAAACACCCTCTAAGTAACATGGCAGGGTAATAAAGGTAAAATAGATCTAATTACAAAATTATGTAACAAACAAATATCAATGATTAATACCAAAAAGAATTGAATTCAAATGGATTGATCATCATTGGTGATAGCAATAAAGAAAGAATATAAGGATATTCTATTACTTGGTTTCATCACATGTAACATCCTTAATTGCAAAGCTTTGAGGACAAGCATTTTTGAAAGAGGACACTATGATATGATGCATATATGTTGTTAAATGTATATTATATGACCCCACCGGGGTTTGGGGGGTGTGAATATATGTAATGGGGTAAATGTATATGTAATAATTGTCAACCTAATAATGTGGCCACATGTGCAATGTGTGAATAGGTATATATTGAAGATTTTATAGGTCCTATCAGCGTGCCTACTGGGTTTGTCTTTGACCACAATTAGGATCTAAGTTTCAACTACCAGGTAAAGTATTTTCTACTGTTTTATAACAGCCAACAATCCAAATGTTTCTTGTTGATTTGTTACAGTTATACTTGCGATTTTGGGTTCTCTAGCATGTAGTTTTAGTGACCAGATGTTAGCATATGCATACCAAAATAAATATAACACACATATAGATATTTACATCTGAAAATAAAGAGATATAAGAGACTAATACATGCATTTGTGTACACATGTATTTTTGGTTAACATGACCTTAATAAAACCCCCCTGAAGAAAACTAGTTTGAGATATATATGTATATATGAGGAAAGCAGAAGATGGAATACATAAAGTACAATATATGATAGAACCTAATACAATAGTAGCCCAAAATGAGCTGATATACAAGCTCAAAGTCACCAAGTGTGCCCCAGAAAGGTGCGCCCCACATACAAGCTATCGAAACCACTGAATTTGCTCCAACTACAAACTGTGATCTTAGATATGGAAACCCCTCCACAAGAATGAAGCTCTGCTAAATGGCCTCCCTCTACAACTGATCACACTGCAATATGATGGCTATAATTCCTCCTACAACTGATGTGCCCCAATTTGGCAATGCGCCCTCCACAAAAGTAGAACCTCTCCAGTAAATAAACAAAGCAAGTAGCTAGTAGCCTCCCTCCATGAAAGCTAGTGCCCAAGATCAAGAATCCTCACAAAAATAACCTCATGCTCATCCTCCAAGAGCTCCTCTCTCAATGAACAAATGAATGAATGAACAATGCACCCTCCTTCACCCTTTGCACCCCTCTTTGACATGCTTTAGGAAACCTAAGATATGGATGGTGGAGAGCATATCATCTTCCATCTAATCAATGGTTGAGATCTCCCCATAAATATCTAACTCAATAACCCACTTTGGTTTAAGTTTCCTAAGTCAACTTTATGTCTCTAATTCAACCCTTTGTGAATTAATAGTCACTTTTAGACAAAAAAGGACTAAATTTCACTTTAGACAAAGTCAAAGTGAAATTAGACAAAAGTACAAGGTACAAAGTGTAATGTCCTTCCCTCATGTGCTAAGGAGTTCATAAGCACATGGGGAACACTTCCCAAGGTACAAAACTCAACACTCCCTCTTACTGAGGAAGGTGTTCCTCACCAAGCCCATCTTGTCTCTAAAGTAGACATGCTTGCCCCGTGGCAAGGCCTTGGTGAGAATATCTACAACCTGGTCATATGTAGATACATACTACAACTAAACTTCCCCTCTCTGAACCCAGTCACAAATGAAGTGGTACCTGATCTCAATATGCTTCGACTGGTCATGAAACACTGGATTCTCAGAGAGTTTGATACAACTTTGATTATCATAGTGAATGATAGTTGGTGACATCTCCTGACCAAATAACCCAACCAACATCTTACGAAGCCAAATGGCCTCACAAATGTCTTGACTGGCCGCCATATACTCTGCCTCGGATGAACTCAAAGAAAATGAATTCTTCTTCTGGCTGAACTAGTAATCAAGTCTTGAACCCAAACTGAAGCAACACCCTGTGGTGATTTTCCTGTTAGAAGCACATCTTGCCCAGTCTTAATCTGTATAGCCAACCAAAATGACTCCACTCCCCTGACATAGTCTAGGCCATAGTCCACTGTCCCAACAACATATCTCAATATGTGTTTTTCCCCAACCATGTGAACACTTCTCGGCTCAACCATGTACTCATTGAGAGTGTTCATGACAAAACATATATCTGGTCTAGTGTTAACCAGATACATGAGCGAAACAATCAATTGCCTGTATACTGTGGCATCCACCAACTGGCTATCTGAGGCACTAAGCTTCTTCTAGTTGGTGATCATAGGTGTAGACATGGGTCTGCAGTCCTCCATCTAAAACCTGCTCAAAATATTTGTTGCATACTTCCCCTGCCCGAGAAATATGTGACCCTCCTCTTTCCATACCTCCATACCCATAAAGTAGTGCATCAATCCGATATCACTCATCTCAAACTCTGATGCAAGTCCTAGCTTGCACTCATCTATGAGATCATTGACTCCAATAACGAATATATCATCCACATACACAAAGAGAATGAGTGTGTCCTCACCCCTAATGATGAAATAGAGGTTATGATCAACATCACTCTTCTCGAAGCCCATTTGAATAAAATAAGTATCAATGCATGAATACCAAGCTCGGGGAGCTTGCTTCAGACCATATAGTGCCTTCCTTAGAAGACATATGTGAGTCTCCTTGTCACCCACCTCAAAACCCTGTGGCTACTCTATGTACACCTCTTCTTCAATAAAGCCATTCAAAAATGTGGTTTTCACATCCATTTGGTGAATGCACTAACCCATATCTGCTGCTATGGAAATGATAGTTCTGATAGAAGTGTATCTCGCAATTGGTGTGAAAGTCTCATGATAATCAACTCCCTCAATCTGTGAGAATCCTCGCACCACAAAACAGGCCTTGTGTTTCTCAATGATTCCATCTGCAACCATCTTGGTCTTGTACAACCACCTGGAAATGACAACTGACTTCCCCACTGGTCTCACAACCACATCCCAGACATCATTGCACACAATGGAGTCATACTCCTCTACCATGGCCTCTCTCTAGACCTGATGGTCCATTGCCTATGCAAAAGTCTGTGGCTCAGTATCCATGATACTTGTCACAAGTGCTAAGTATGCTCCAAATATGACTGGTGGCTTGCTCTCTCTGATATGGCTCTTGGGATCCCCTACATTCTCCTTGGCCTCCTTCAGGGTCTCCTGAAACCATCTAGGTCTCCTATTCCCTGAAGTGGTCAATGGAGAAGTAAGGTCTCTCTACTCAAGAGTGACTGCCTCAGGACTTGTCTCAACACTCTGAGATCTTGAAGTCTGAGCTCCCTCTGAAGTCTGTTCCCCATCTGACTGAAACTACTCTAACCGTGACCCTGAAGCTGTGCATGGTGACCCTTTCACCCTTGATACTGGTGTACTCAAAATATGAGGCTGTGCTCCCTCTAATACTGCAATTGACAACTCTGCATCATCCTCAAATCCAACTCTCGACTCAAGATATCTCACAAAAGCCCTATCCTCCTCAAATATGACTTCTCTTCTCACCACCACTCTCCTAAGTGGTTGAATGTATATGTGATAGGCTTTCGACACCTTTGAGTATCCAACTAGAATCCCTTGCTGGGTTGTGGAATCTAGCTTTGTCCTCCTCTTCGAGGGGACATGAGAGAAAGTCAAGCACCCAAAGATCCTGATGTGCTTGACATTGAGCCTCCTACTAGTCAAGGCCTCCTCAGGAGTCATCTTCCCCAAAATCCTATGAGGGCTCCTGTTCTGCAAGTAAATTGCAGTAGCACATTCTTCTGCCCACAAGTACAAAGGAAAACTCTGATCATGCAACATAGATCTCGCTGCACTGGTAATGACCTGGTTCTTCCTCTCAACAACCCCGTTCTACTGGGGGTTATAGGGTATGGTCATATTTTTCCTGATGCCATGTTGTGCACATAAGTCTACAAACTATCTTGAGGAATACTCTCCCCCGTTATCCGACTATAAGAATTTGATCCTCTTTCCCAACTGGTTCTCCACAAGAGCTCTAAACTCTTGGAACCATGTGAAGACCTCACTCTTGGCCTTCAGGAAATAGATCCAAGTCTTCCTTGAGTAGTCATCAATAAATGTGAGATAGTACTCACAACCACTTAAGGACCTATGATTCATGGGCCCACACACGTCTGTGTGTACTAAATCTAGTATCCCAGCTGACCTAGTGTCACTACTGGGGAATGATGTCTTGGCAAACTTTCCAAGCTCACACCCTCTGCAAACATCCTGATTCTCTATGCTGATCTGTGGAAATCTGGTCACAACCTCTCTCAGCCCTCTAAGAGCCCCATGATGTAGGTGGGCCATCCTGCTATGCCATAACTCACATAAATTTTTGTTGCTGTCGTTACTCACTGCCAATGCATGTAGTGGCTGAAAAAGTAATCTGAACAGTTTCCCATCTCTCACTCCAATCACCTGTCCCGAGGCTAGTGAAGACCCTTGAGGATGAATCAGTACCTTGGTGCCTATGAATGTCACCTCAAGATCTCTATTCTAGAGGGTGGAAAATGAAATCAAATTCTTCTTCATGCCAGGGACATAAATAATGTCCATAAATGATATGGGTGGCAAGAAATCTCTCTGAAAGGTAACTGTGCCAATCCTAACAACTCTGACCACTCTATCATCTCCTAGAGAAATCTCTGTCCTGACCTCGGTGTCTTTGAGATTAGAAAAATTCTCTCGAACTTCAGTTACATGGCTCGATGCCACGCTATCAATATACCAGATATTGGGTGATGTCTCAACTAAAGTACAACATATGTGAAAGGCACACTCTCTCTGAAACTGTGTCTGAAAATCTGCCTCCTCTATTGTAGTTGTCGTACCACCCTTCTTCTTCTTCCTATTCATACATTGTCCAACATAGTGCTTGAACTTCTTACAAACAAAACACTTCACTTTTCTCATATCTCTCCTCTGACCACTGCTACTCTCTCCTCCTCCACTCCCCTATGGTTGGCCCCGAAACTCGGGACCTTTTCGACCCCCTTGGCCGACCTTCTTCTTTCCCTTTTTCCAAAGAGAAAGATCCTCCTCACCCTAAACAATCTGCTACTACT
Organism: Picea engelmannii; assembly: GCA_009831015.1. Lineage (NCBI taxonomy): Eukaryota > Viridiplantae > Streptophyta > Pinopsida > Pinales > Pinaceae > Picea > Picea engelmannii. Next base: position 626,936 of record ML788441.1, read on the forward strand.
GATACTATCATTGTCTAGAAGCCTCTAATTCTAGCCTAATATCCTTCTAGACGAAGTCATCCCACATCCTCTCCCATGTAGGCATGACCTCCCTGGAAACTATGCCATATACAGATGGATCCCATGGTTTGGTGAAGCTATTCATAGCTTGCCTCACCAAAGAGTTAGGGTCAACAACCTCACTGATGGCTCCAAGATCATCTCTGATCTGAGTGTAATGATCAAGGAATGAAGTTACTGACTCATCCTTGAGCATGCGAATGCCCCTGAGTCAGTCATGAAGAACCATCTTTTGGTTCTTATTGGATCTCTCATAAAACTTGCATAGATATGTCCACATCTCATATGCACAAGCCTTCCCCGTCAAATGGGGTATGATATGATCACGGACTGCAACACAAATAGTTCTCTTCACCTTGTTGTTCCTTTTCCTGAAATTTGCCACTAAGACAGGAGTAGTGACAGGAATGGGGGGAACAATTGCCTCAACTATGTCCCATAGCTCAAGGTCCTCTAAGATGAAGATCATCCTTGCCTTCCAAGGCGACTAATTGTTAGCCCCTACTAGCCTGTCCTCAACTCACATCTGAGATGCTAACATCTCTACCAAACTGCAATCCCCAAGTGATGCTCACACTTCCAAGGAAAACATTGTCTCACTCCTATCAACACAGGTGTGAAAAGAGACAAATGTAATCTAACCTCACTCCTAACAAAATAGGTGTGAAAAGAGGTCACATCAAATCAGCCTCACTCCTACTGGGTAGGTGTGAAAAGAGACTGATGACAAGTGTCAAAAATGCCAAAATTTCCTCAACAAAAATCTTCCCTCTAACAACCACTAAATGAGTCTATGGTTTTCCTCAAAAATATTCCAATAAGATGTGTATGACAACCAACAAAATGATGTCCCAGCTGCTCAAAATTTCAGCCACCAACGCTCTGATACCATGAAGATTTTACAGGTCCTATTAGCTTGCCTATTGGGTTTTTCTTTGACCACTGTTAGGCTCTAAGTTTCAACTACTAGGTAAATTATTTTATGTTGTTTTATAACAACCAACAATCCAAACGTTTCTTGCTGATTTGTTACGGTTATACTTGCGATTTTGGGTGCTCTAGCATGTAGTTTTAGTGACTAGATGTTAGCACATGCATACGAAAATAAATATAACACACCTATAGATCTTTACAGCTGAAAATAAAGAGATCTAAGAGACTAATACATGCATTTGTGTACACAGGTATTTTTGGTCAACATGACCCTGGATAAACCCCCCCCGGGGGAAAACCAGTTTGAGATATATATGTATTTATGAGGAAAGCAAAAGATGGAATACAACAAGTACAATATGTGATAGAAATTGATACAATAGCATCCCAAACTGAGTTGATATACAAGCTCAAAGTCACCAAGTGCACCCCAGAAAGGTGTTCCCCACATACAAGCTGTCGAAACCACTGAATCTGCTCCAACTACAAACCGTGAGCACAGATCTGGAAACCCCTCCATAGGAATGAAACTCTATTGAATGGCCTCCCTCTGCAACTGATCTCACTAAAATCTGATGGCTATAAGTCCTCGTACAACTGATGCACCCCAATCTGGAAATGTGCCCTCCACAAAAGTAGAACCTCTCCAGTAAATAATCAAAGAAAGTAGCTAGTAGCCTCCCTCCATGAAAGCTAGCACCCAAGTTCAAGCATCCTCATAAAACTAACCTCATTCTCATCCTCCAAGAGCTCCTCTCTCAATGAACAAATGAATGAATCAACAATGCACCCTCCTTCATCCTTTGCGCCCCTCTTTGACATGCTTTAGGAAACCTAAGCTATGGATGGTGGAGATCATCTCATCTCCCATCTAATCATTGGTTGAGATCTCCCCATAAATATCTAACTCAATAACCCACTTTGGGTTAAGTTTCCTAAGTCAACTTTATGTCTCTAATTCACCCCTTTGTGAATTAATAGTCACTTTTAGGCCAAAAATGACTAAATTTCACTTTAGACAAAGTCAAAGTGAAATTAGACAAATGTACAAGGTACAAAGTTTAATGTCCTTCCCTCATGTGCTAAGGAGGTCATAAGCACATGGGGAACACCTCCCAAGGTACAAAACTCAACATATATAAAGATCATGTAGTCATTATTGAAGGAACATGTGATTGGGATGTATGATTACATTGGGGTATCTATAGGAGGTTCTCCTATTATTTAAGGATTTATCATGTAACTCATCTTTCTTATCTATCTTGGAATTGTACTCCATGATGACATTTGATGTACATTGTGTACTCTAGTTTATTCTACTATATTAAATATGTGTATTTGGTATGTAACACATACAATTATGATCCTTAAATCACACACTGGAATCACAAATAATATATCAGAAATGCTCAACATTTTATTCAATTCTAAAACCCTTAAGGTAGGGAAATACAATACAATGATATTTTTATGGAAGGATAAACTTTTTGTTCACTTTCCCCTTCGATGGGAAATCTACTAATGAGATAATATCTGATACAATATACTCCAATACATGCTTCATAAGGATGATTCCATACTTATTTATAGCTAGCTATAAAACCCTAATCATAACCAAATGCTAACTACCTCTTGGACCTTCTTTAATGAGACCACATTACATTTATTCCATGCGACTACCTAGTGATCCTTATTTGATAATAAGAAACATAGTGGATCCGGTTCACTTTACATTGAATGGGAAACATAACTACACTATTATTACTCTAATGGGCCCTTTTGGCCCCCATTACACCCCTTAGGAGGATACCAACACTTGAACCATAAACAATATATCAAAAAATTTCAACACTTTATTCAATATCAAAACCCTTAAGGTAGGGACACATTATACATTGATAATTTTATGCAAGGATCAAGGGTTGTTCACTTGTCTCTTTGAGGAGGCAACCTCATAATGAGTTAGGCTCTAATACAATATAATCAGATTCATGCTTCACAAAGAGGATTCCATACTTATTTATAACTAGTTAGAAAACTCTAATCATAACCAAATGCTAACTACATACTGGACCTTTTATGAGGCCACATTACATTTATCTCATGCTAACTACCTAGTGGGATTTATTTAATAATAACCAATGTAGTGGACCTGTTATCACATGATTTGTACATGTGCAAATCCCTTAACAAGATTCCAATCTTGTGTAACGATAAATATATACCATTGTCACCTAAGCAAACACTTACCTCATTTTAGTGAAGAAAAGAGATCCAACACAAGGGAGGTTTCCCCAGTGACCTCAAGGGATGCTATAACAAGCTAAGGCAAGTATATAACCCCCACCGTATTAGTCACTCAATAGGTTAATCTAGGTCTAGGGAAGGTGAAGGGAAAAATAAGTTGAATGAGGCAATTGGTCAACCTATGCGAGAAGCAATTTTTTTCAATGCATAAAATCATCAATTACAAAGTTATGTTGCATATCAATCACCTCTATACACTAAATAACAAGTAAACAATTTTTTGTTGTAAAATTGCAACAATAAACTAGTTTATATCAGAAATAAGCAATTTGTAACAACAATGAGTAAATCAACTCAAAAAATTAGCAATCATATCTCACAAATTAACCTTCAACAAGTAGTACAATATCCAGTTAAACAAAATTTATGAGAAAGTTTTGTTGCAATATTAAGTATGAAATAATAAATACAAGCCCTAATGGTTGTAGCATCATTCACTTTATCAAAACAAGAAGTTATTCAATGATTATTCAAAGCATTGAAGTACAATTAGCATGCCATTGATGTCATAAAGCTAGTTTAAGTGAGATTTGTTTTACGTTGTTAAGAGTATTAAGCATCAGAGGCAATAATACTAGTGTTGTCTACTTTCTCAGGGAAAATTGAGCCAAAATAATGCATTCAAGGAGGCCAAACAAGAGAGAAGGTGAATATTTAAACCCTAGAGCATTCCACTCATAGAACTAGGTCAAATCTCAAAGGAAGAAGTCAATACGGTTTATCCACTCATAAACCCTAGGTGTCGTCCCATTTTCTCTAATGCATCTAGAAAATAAGGTGAATGGAAACTAGGTCTTGAACCTATGGGGATAGCCTCTCCTAACCCATAGAACCAAACTCTAGCTAAGATAGACCCTAAGGGGATATCCACTCCTAACCCTTAAGGAAAATCTTAAATGCTTCAACTAGTTAAGGTGAAATAAAACAAGGGAAGGGGATAACCACTCTTAATAATTTCTCTTAGGGTTTCAAGATTAAAGAGAACATCAATATAACATGCAAAATTAAAACTCTAATAGATAAAACTACCAATATATATCAATAAATACCACATGCATTCAAATTAAACACTTACTAACAAGGCACATTATCATGAGGAAACCCTAATTCATGTAGACTTCACAACCAACAAGAGAAACATCCATCCAATATCACTCCAACAATGCACATAAGAGACTCCAAGAGAAAAATAGAAGTAGAGCAAAACTTTTAGGAGATATCCTCACAAGTGTGAGGAGCTGTGATGATGAAAAATGAATTGAGCACTCCCTCTTTTTATATGAGGTAACCAAGTGCTATTTTTCCACAAATTGAAGTAAATTGACTTTAATACATGATAACGAGTGAGGCTAACCCCCCAAATAGCCTCTAAAATGACAATAAATGCAAATAAACCACCATAAGATCACACACTTGGTGACGTCAAGAGTTTAAGAAGGTGAAGAAAGCCTCCCAAGGCCACATGTCATCATCTAGTGGTGTAAGCAAGGTGGATAATCCTCATTAAGTGTCATGGCACATCTCAAACCATCAGATAGTGTCCAATGGAAAATAAGCCCACCATCTCAATCAAACCCTAGCGCATGATGTCATCATCAAAGAGCCCCATGTTAGGGTGAGAGAGCCATCATCCAAGGTGGAATGATCATGCACCACCTCTCTGAGTGGTATCCAAGCCAAACTAAGTGCAAGATCCTCCATCAAGTGGTTGAGTAAGGTGTAGGTGCATTTTCCAAAGTGTGGGATTTCTTCCCATGTGTGTGTCATTGTGACCATATCTATAAAATGCAAGCCCATTTGTCTATCGTCCAAGGTCTAGAAGATGTGAGAACCTATTTTTGAGTATGTCAAGCCATCAAATGACTCAACGCTTTACATCACATGTGCCATATCCTACAATCAATGCACAATGTCTTGGGTGAAAGCACAAGATGCCCTTCAAAGGACTATTTTAGGTGCATCCAAATCAATCAAAGTAATGGAATCAAGTAAGACCAATGTTCACAAGATATAAGAGTCCTTAGATAATATAAAGTAAGTTGTTACTTATCATAGAAGCCACATGAACAATTCACATCAAGTATCCCCTTCAAACTTCACATTAGCTCAAGACTTTATGCAAATTGAAAAGTTTAGGTATGGAAGGACCATCATTAGACACTATTAGGTGTGTCAACCAAAGCATGGAATAAAAAACCCAAGTAGAGGGATATGTCCCGAGGGAAGAAAGAATGAAAATAAAATCTTTAAGTGTAAGTGTGATAATGAAACTAGTTGGGATTACTTCATGGATTATGGAATCATTTGGTCCATTTCTATGAGCACCTTTGTAGAGGGTGTTGATGAAAGGAATGATAATGCTTCTTACACAAACATTTTTCGAATCTTGTTAGGATAGGCAAGATAGGCAGGAATATCACCCTAGTTTAAAGCCCTTCAAAATTTCAGTCAGATTTCAAGAAATGTAATTCTTGGATCTGAAATCTACTTTTCAATATATATATTTTTTATGTTTTTTAACTAAATATCACAAATTTAAAACAAATAATGTGATACAAAATGAATTGGTAAAAATATATATTGAAATAAAGTGTTGAAATATGTAATAGAAACAATAATACGAATATGAAATAATAGTATTCCAATAGTCCACAAAAGTGAGAAAGAAACCAACAAAAGACTTTATTAATGATCAATCTAAGTTACAATTGAAAATATATCTTCATATCCCTACGAGGGCCTGGACCAGAGACGTTCTTGGAATCACATGATGTAATTAAAAATGATACATTGGCAATTGATGTCAAAAAAGAAAAGATTAAAATGCAAGACCAATCCAGATCACTTCAAGTAACATGTGCATCATTGTTTAAACTCTGCAAAACTTAATTAGCATTGAATAACATTAGAAATTCTAATTATGCAAAACAAACTTCAAAGAAAATAAATGACCTTGGATTATATCAAAAATCCGTGGCACTCAGTCTTTCCTTGCCACCTTTTAGAACAACCCTGCTATCAACAAGACAATTTAGTCCTCAAGAAAACTTAGAATGAAATGAAAAGAACAATGTTTCACTTAAAACTTAGGCATACCTTGACAATATTTTCTCTTCTATATTCTCTCTCTTCCTCATCGACTTGCCATCTACTTTTATATATTCTTTGAAGTAGTTAGGTAGTTCAACTACTTTTATTTACAAATTTAATTAACTTTTAATTTATGAGAGAGTGGACTTGTTTTAGGATAAGGGATCGGAAATATTTTTTAATATTTAACTAATAATAGGTGGGGTCCCACTGGATTTTTATAAACTTTATTTCATATTTTTTTTATATCAAATTGTAACTTGAGTGAAAATAAAACGACTTGGGTTTGGTATATTTTGATGCTTTTTACCATATTCAAAAGAACAACAATAATCCTTATACGATCCTTTAAAAACAATGTTCTATAAACCAACTGATAATTGCAATTGTTTAACTTCATATATCCATATCATTTACCAATACCGAATACAAGAATCATCAAAGAGTTTATGTGGTGACTAACAATTCTCTAGACAATGGGCTATTTGACATACTAAATAGAGTATAAATAGAATATGAGAGCATTGGATGGATTATTTTTTAAAATGAACATGAGACCATATGTTTTTATCAAGTAGCCTAGGCATAATACAAAACAATCAAGAAGTTGGGAAATATTTTCACAATGACCATACAAACAAAGTATGTCAAATTTACAACCATGGGCATATGGAGAACAATGAAGTAGTCATTTTTAAAATATGAGTATCGATAACACATTAAACCCAAGAAATAACTTCTTTCAACACATGAAGAAATGCTAGGTATGGAAACGATTAAAAGACAAGCTGAGGTACATGCTTTTGCATAAATAAACTAGGGTTTCAAACTTATTCTTCTTTCATACCATTAAAAAAATTCAAGAATGAACCTAAGTACCATTTCATTATAAAGAAATGGTCATCGTTGTGATTTTAACCCAACACTTTCTTCCACTTGTTATCATTTTGATTTTGCATTCAAACCATTCCATAACGTGAGAAAAAAAAATCATGGAAAGTGATATAATGAATTAATGACAATAGAAAATATTCAAGAAATTGAAAAAGAAATAAACCCACTGCAATTCTTGTCACCATAAATTCTTTCAACCAGTAATAAAATTTTAAAATTAGCTACTCCAAAACATTTCTATCTATTTCTCCATAACATTCTTTAATATAAGAGAAATACTAAGGAAATAAGAGTTTCATACTAGAAACCAACTATAGAGCCATATTAGTTCATTTAACAATAAATTAGCTACAATATTGCTCTAAAAAATGCATGGGTACATACCTTGTCAAGTAGAGACCACTCTTTATATGAATTCCAAGTCCAAACATTTGTGTGGGCTTCAACGGTTGCAACAATGAGAAAGTATCAATCTTATGGAGTGAACATACCACTAAGCTCTCTCTCCATAGTCCAAACAATCAAATTAACAAATCCCTAACGAATTCCAAAGATGGTAAGATGTGAGTTCGATGGTCATCAATTCCCACTCGTTCCAACTTTTAATGCATGACCAACTCACAATACACCCATAGTCATATATCACATAACATTTGTTACAACATGTTGAAATCACATGTAAACCAAATCTATATTCCATATATACCACATGCAATATTACACAACCATATCAAATCAATCACTAAATGATGAAGTTTGTAAATGTGTGCCTTTGATACATTGAGGTGTGAGGATTATTTAAACATGATCAATCACCAACATGTGTTAGACCATAGCCTTTGTTAATGTGATCCTTTCACTTTATAACCAATGTCATGTCTTATACAAGTGCCAAACTAAATCAAAGATGGAGAATTCCAACCTTTTAACCATATATGCCATAGTTGGACCATGATTTTAATGCCATGCCAATAAAATATAACCATAGAAATCACTATATGCACAATAAAAATTAAAACAAAGGGTTATGCATCTCTCCAAATGTTAATTCCATGCAAAGTTGAAGCATTAAAACATGCCACCATATATGCCTATGTAATGAGTGTGTTGATCCATGTATGCTTGAATTTTCCATTCAATTTTTAATACCACTGGGAGGTGAGATATACCAAAATGGAAGCATATCATCATACCAAATATTTCTTTTGTGCCATGAGAAACATTATTACCCAAGTATGCAGTTAAATGAACCTTGAGACAAACTTATTTGATGTAAGGAGATAACCCCAAACTGAAACCATAGTATAAATTAATATATCAATGCCATGTCTTGATGCTGAGAAAATGCATGCCATATAAAAACCATATAATTTTAGTGTTGTTTCCTAGAGGGACCCACCTACTATAGTTGTTTCATAAATATTTAATCAATCATAAGTTTCACAACAATTTGTGAACTCTGAAATAGGTGGACGAAGTATGAGTCAACAAAGGGTGTGCTTGAACTTGAGTTACCCCTTTCTAGGTGCTACATTTTTCCAAACCCCTTAATCTGCATTTTATCTTTTCCTTTTTCTGATTCACAAGTCCCCTTTATAAGGTTTCAAGCATTAACAATCATTTCTTCATATAATAGTGGGATATTTAACAAGTCCTTTTCAGTTGATGAAGCATTTATTCGATCTCAGGACCGGGGTGATCACAAAAAGGGTAGAGATCAAGTATCGACCGTGGCTTTTAAATGATCTTTCTATCCCAAAACATTATTTCTTTATCATTTCTTACTAGAAGCTGCATCAATCTTGACATTCTATCCCTTCTTCCCATGAGAGAATGAACCATGACCCATTATCTAAGTTTAGTACATTGTGATAGGCTCCAAGATTGTAAGTGTTAAGTATGACAGGGAAATGGAATGCTAACCCTATGAGCCCCCCCAAATAGTACCCTTGTTGCTTGGGGGTGACAACATGAGACTGGAGTAAAAAGGATGGCCACCAGGGTGAAACAAGAAAAGAATCATAACTTCTTGAGCTTATGATTTATTATTCGACCTCAACCAATGATCCTCATTCACATGCCTAATATATTAAGTATGACACTTCATATGAAACAAGGGCTAATGTACCTCATGATGGAACTGGACAACTATCTCCCATATATTGTTCTTGATTGGATGGGATGATATTTGTTGATGAAGAGTGAAAGAAGAATCCAAGAGGGGTTGTTGGGATGCCATGAGTGGACATGCCGATCATCATTATTGTCAGGATTATTGTCTTCATTGTGGGCCATGAGACATGATCTCCTCTAGTTAACCCTAGGCATGGGTGGGTAACATGACCCATATCACTTTGCATTGAATGGCCACCATAACTTTATTATTACTCTATTGGGTCTTCCCTCCCCCCAGTTACACCCATAGGGAGGATACCAACACTCCATCCCCCTTCAAAAAGTATTTCCCTCAATGCTTGTAGTGAGGATGCACAACCTTAAACTAGGGTCCCATGTATGGGTCTGATTGCAATGTTAAAGTACTTCTTAGAACCAAGGTCCAATGTAAAAGGGCTAGCCACAACACTAAAGTAGTACAAGAAGCTTACCCATAAACTTGGGTCACATAGACCTGGAGAAGTATAAGAAGCTTACCCATAAACCCGTGTCCCATGCCTATGTTCTCATGTTGACTCTTGATAGATGAATCTTGAGCTCAATGAATGGATAAGTACTATGATCTATATTCCCACCACAATCATGTGGAGCCAAATAAATAGAAACTGCCATGTCCAAAATATTATCCACATTGTTGTAAAAGGTTAAGGAAGGAAGACTACCACTGGAGAATATACAAGCTAAACATTGGTTGTCATAAATGGTTCCTAACTTCCCTCAATGACATTTTTTTCATAATGTGGAGTAGAGGCATCAAATATAAGGTGAAAATATTTTTCTTCCTAGTAGTGACCACTGTCCCTATACCCATTATCATAAGCATCATCTAAATCCCACCAATCACATATTTCTTGGTTATGGGTGCTCGCATGAAGATGATGGTAAAAAAAGTCACAATCAGGTGCCTATGAATGCACACACATTCTCATAAAGGTTCATGTGCTCTTAGAAATGTGAACACATTCATGATTTGCTAGCTTCAACATTCCCCAAACTACCAAAGAAGTTTCCAATTCGATCTTAGGTTGCTGTTGTTAGGAACATGTTCCCATGCTCCAAGAATATGAATGCACTCTAGGAATGTGTGCACATTCTCATGGACTAATTGTTCTTAAAACCTACGACCAATCCATTTCACCAATAGATCACACCACGCGTTTTGAGAGATATTGAGAAAATTGGGGAAATCTTGACAAATCACTACCAAACTTTGTTGGTGTGGTCTTCAATTGATTCTAAGTAAGTATTTTGATGGAATTCGATTTTTTTTTTATTTCATAGTTTGTATGGATAATTGGATAATTGGATGGATGGATATGTGGTTTATGGTATTTGACAAATTTCCTTGCAATAATAGGGAGGTGCCTCTATATTTCCTTATAAAATTATGGACAGAGTTTTATTTAGGTCACCATGTCAACTACTTTTACATTGTTGAATTCCAAGGGGTGTGTTGTGGGTCCACGTAGGATAGAGAAAATTCTAGGTGTGACCCATTGCTAGGTCCTCATCCTCCTAGGAAATTATCTAACCCCCCTACCAAACATCCTCCCATAGTGAAAAGAACCAACTAGACCCAAACATAAATATCCAACTTAAGTCATATCTTATTGTAGCACAACACATTTATAGCATTATCTCGCTAGGAGCGACCTTCAGGTAATATTGGGGGAAGGGGTTGGGCCATTAGGTACTGCATTAGAGTCCGACCAGGAGAAGGAAAAAAAACCTAGTTCATGTGACTCTCACATATGTTCAAGCTATGAGAAAAATTGTAATAGGCCAATGGAGGTCACTAGACATGATAGTTTCGTGGAGGAGGTTAGTATCTTTATCATATCTATGTTCTTCATTGAGTATATATAAATAGATAGATTATTTTGTGTGTTTTTTTTCTATATATAATTATATGATGTTTGTAGTTTCTACAATCATATAACAGATGTTTGACATCGAAAAATGCATCAATGTCAGTTTCTGCCACTAATGCAATTGTAGAAGCAACTCACTTGTCATTTTCTTCCACTACTGCAATAGTAGCAGTGGCTTGCTCTTTTGGTGTGCCACACACTTAGGTATGGTGGAACAAGCGATTCATGAATTAAAATGATCCTTCCTGACAAAATTTGTCATATGTTCTCAATCCATGTTCTAGATTCTTTTATGTGTTGCAAAATGAATACTAACTTGATCTTGCTTAACCAGGTATGCACTTCCACTTTGTTGCAATAGTTATATTGTTAGGTATAATTGTGGCCTTCATTTAATGTTTTGAGAGTGTCTTGTGAGAGTTGATATGGAGGTTCAATCTCTAGAATTATCTATTTCATGTTCTTTTAAGTGCACCTGTAGTAATAGTCCAATTTCACCAATATAGACTTTTCCATAGGAATGTGAGATTTTATAGAAACCTTTCAATTTCTTAAGATCTAATGAGTCCTTCACCAAGTCTACCAATATTCTAATGGTATTCATGGGAGTGAAGGCTATCATGATGTTCCTACTTCTTAGTGTTTTGTCAATTTGATCAGTGGTACCTTTGATGTATGGGAATGTGATATTTGGGATATCCAACTTCCTATGTAAGTGTCCTATGTTCATTGATTTGTGGATTCCCTCACCAATATGTGAATCATTGTAACCATTCATTCACAATACCATACTAAGTTTATCTATTTCATATTTCAAGTGTTTTTCAGACAAGATTATTGTGGCCCTTGTGGCAAGGTTGTGAATGATGCTTAATTTTTGAGCTGGGTGGTGATGATAGTGCACATGAAGATATCTCTTTGTGTGACTTCCTCCTATAGACTTGGTAACTGAGTCTAATATTGATCTCTTGTTGAGCATTACATCAAAAATTTAAATTTGGTCATCCCTTTCTATCTTAGTGGTGAATTTGAAGTGCTATGAGAAACTATTGATGTGCTTGAAAAATACTTCAATATCCTCTCTAGCATGTCCCCATTTGGTGAAGATATCATCCATGCATCATTTCCATATTCTTAGTGTTGATGATTACAACTACATGAGACATCCTCTAAGACACAAACCTGAGAGAGAGCCTCTGAGATGGGTGTGTGGTTCCTATCTGAGACAGAGATGCAACATAGTGATGGCCTCCTCCTTATAGATATTTGAGAATAAATATAGATGATTCTCCTATGTAACGTAGTGAGAAAGGAGATCTGCTGAGTTGGATGTGCTTGTGGCTGAGCACAAGGTGAACATGTGAATTCCCATGAGTTGGGTGCATCGTTATGAGACAGAGATGAAAACGATGTATTAACCTCCTCTGAGAAGAGAGTTGAGATGATTAAACTCAATATGAATCTCTTGTGTAATGCAGTGGGAAAGAATAGCTATTGAGTTGGATGTGGATGAGAACAGGTGAACGTAATCCTAGTGGTTAAGAACTAGTGAGTGTGGTTCTCCTATGAGACGTAGTTAGATAGAGATATGGACATCCCTGTGGATGTACCCCTAGTGGTTGAGCACTAGTGGGTGTATAATATCCCTTTCTATATTGTTCAATATTCAAAAATATCTGTAACCCTAATTGTAATGTAATGGGTACCAGTCGCCCCCACCTAAATGTAATAGATAATTAATGTAAAAGATAATTAATCTAGTTATTATTAGTTATATTGTGAGTTAGAGAGGCCAGCCATGTTGTGCCAATAAACACTTCTGTTGACAGTTCAAGTCTAATATAAGTAAAGGTAAATTCCCCATTGAGGAATCATATCTTAAGTGTGAGTGTGGAAATTTCAGTAAGTACATCTTCTTGGGAAAAGTGTGCACCTCTCTTGGGCGCTAGTATTCTAGGGTTTGTAAGCACCCTTTTGTGTGCTAGGTTTTCTTGGTGGTGTAGGTATTTATTTTGAATAATATATAAAAGGATTGGCTGGGTTTTATTCCCTTTTTGAGAAGGGTTTCCGAGGATACTTCTTGTGTACTTGTGCATGGTGTTTCTTCTCGTGATCCTGGTTGCTGCAACAAAAGTGTTTCTGGTTTAAGTAAAATGCTAAAATGGAATGAACTTCATGCTTAAACCTTTCCTATTGAAAAATAAACATGGTTTCAGAGCATAGGTCTTGAATATCCCATTGCACAAACAAATTTCATCCATCTTCTCTCTCCTGCAAGAGCCGTACGACCCTCCTAGGGTTTCCAAAAATTTTGTACGACCTACCTTTTTGGGAGGTTTCAACACTTGGCACTTGGATGTTGGGGATAAAAAGAGGATAGGTGTGTAAGGCATCCTTCAATGCACCTCCATCAAGTCTCATATTGCAATTCCGAGCATTTTGACTTTTTAGCCCTAGGGTTTCTAGGGTTTCGCTAATTTCTGCAGAAAATTTCAGAATTGGGTTTCTACAACTCTTTGAAGGAGCTATTTAGCTCATCGATGCTATCATATCCTTCAAAGGATTATTGTTGGAAATCATAAGTCCAAAAAACCTAAAAGTGCTAGCCTAGCCTAGCCATTAGGTTTTCTATACTAGTTGACAAGGGTTTGTGAAGAATCCAAAATTAAAATGAGAAAAATCATGATGGGACACAAGCTTGATGGTTCAAGAAAACTCAGTTCCAGGAAGACAGGACCTGTTAAGCCCTAATATTGGCTCATTACCCCTTAATTGGGGCATATTAAATTATTAATGTTATTTTTTTTTATGTCAACTTTATTCCATTAGTTGTAATTATACCTCCTAGTCTCGTATATATACCAAGGAGACATTTTCATTTGGAATCATCTTGTACTTGAACATTTATGTGGGGAAAAAGGAGGTTTCCCCCTCAAAGAGGATTATTATCTGAATTTATATCTTTTTAAATGTGTTGAGTACTTATTCTAAGGTTTTTCTATGATATATTGATATTTGGTTCTTAACATATGGTATCAGAGCTCAAGGTCTTGGGGTTTCACTGCTACATCTAATACACCTTGGAATTTTCGCTATAATTTTTTTTCTACAATGTTTCTGAAGAAACAGCTTGGAGGATATTTAGTAGACGGATCAAGGTACGTTGGGTTAAAATTTCATCTCCTGAGACCTTATACTTTCGGAGATAAATCCTATGCAAGATAGGGTTTTGGAATCATCTTGAACTGAGTCATTACAAAATTTTCTCTATAATTTTTTTTCTGTAATGTTTCAGACCCTGAAATCCAAAGTATATTCATAGAAATTAGTAAGGTATCTGTGATAAAAATTTCAGCTTTTGGGTCATCTTACATATGTAGATACACCTTGTGGAAGATACGGTATCTGACTAGTACTATTGACTAGTCTCAAGAAGGTGTTCCAGAGAAGAAATATCAAAGAAATACATAAAAGAAAGTTTCATATCCAGAAGGGATAAAACTCGGGAGATACAACAAAAGAAATATTTTCTAGTAGAACCACCTCAAAATCAAGATTCAAAAGTGATACTTGGCCAACATGCCACCCAAAAAGGGAACTTCTACACCAAATAAGCCTCCGGACAATCCTACTTGGACTCTTGATGAAGGTGAAGAAATGCGTAGGGACATAAATGATTTACAAAATAAGATATTAACAAAAGATGAACTACAAGAGATGGAAGGTAAGTTGGAGGCAATAAATACTAAGATGGATGGTTTAAAAGAGGAGATCATGGAACTATTGAAAAATTTCGTAACAGAGAAGACACCTGAAAGTGAAAATGTGTCCCATGAAATTCATGATGAGGACACAAGGAAGGTGACTCAAGAATGGAGAAACTCCAACTTTGGGTTGAATACCAACCATTTTCCTAAGATCGATATGAAGAATTTTGATGGCAAGGACCCAATCACATGGATACTTTAGATGGAGAAATTCTTTGATCTACATAATGTGCCACATACCAAAAGGTACGAATTGCTTCTTTATATTTAGAACCCAATCAAATTTTATGGTATTGATGGCTTTGTTCTCACAAATAACTTGTCACTTGGACAATTTTCACGAAAGAAATGATAGCACAGTATGAGGATACAAGGAGCAATACCTTCGTTAGACAATTGATAAATCTCAAGAAAAAGGGTTCAGTTACCGAGCACATTGAGAACTTCCAAAGATTGAATATAAAGGTAACATATATTCCAGATGAGCACTTGATTGATGTATTCATAGGAACTTTAAAGGATAACATGCAACATGAGGTTCGCCTTTGGGAACCCAAATCATTGGAGAATGCATTTAAGGTGGCAATAAATGTTGAAAGTAAAAATATGGCTATGGCTATTAGAAGGACCAATCCTAACATCTTTAGAGA
>ML788441.1:644013-665660 GCA_009831015.1 Picea engelmannii
TAGCAAGTCTTGGGAGGATCATGTGTGACATGTTGACAAGGTGCTACAACTACTAAAGGAGCAACAACTATATGCCAAACCATCCAAATTTTTCTTTGGAGTGAAGGAGGTAGAGTATTTGGGTCATATTGTATCTCATGAAGTTGTCAAGGTAGACCCTAACGAGATTAAGGCCATGATGGATTGGCGGATTCCCAAAACATTGAACAAAATTAGAGGACTTTTGGGTTTGACAGGTTACTATCGCAAGTTTGTTAGACACTATGGAAGAATAGTAGCACCTTTAACGACACTAACTAAGAAGGATGCATTTTCATGGACTCCAGAGGAAACTCAATATTTTGAACAACTTAAAGAGGTGATGTGCAAAGCTCCTATCTTGACCACACCAGACTTGACAAAAAACTTTATTATGGAATGTGATGCCTCGGGAAATGGAATTGGTTCTATCCTAATGCAAGAAGGAAGGCCCCTGGATTTTGAAAGTCGGCCACTCAAGGGAAAGGACTTACACAAACCCATTTATGAGAAGGAAATGATGGAAATACTACATGCATTGAAAAAATGGCGTCCTTACCTAATAGGTAGGCACTTCAAGGTCAAAATAGATCATGATAGTCTTAAATACTTCTTGGAACGAAGACTATCTTCAGAAGAACAACAAAAATGGGTAGCCAAGATATTGGGTTATGATTTTGAAATATTCTATAAAAAGGGGAAGAAAAATGTTGTGGAAGATGCACTCTCAAGAAAGGATGAAGATGTTGAGACCTTTCTGTATGATATATCAATGATCCAACCCAATTGGATAATAGAAGCAAGGGATGAATGGAAGAATGACGAAAAAGTGTGGACTCTCATTCAAAAGTTGCAGCAAGATTCCAGTGCATCAGATACATTTAGATGGAAAAATGATTCACTATGGTACAAAGATAGCTTATATTTGTGTAAGAACTCCCAGCTCAACCAAAAGGTACTATTGGAATTGCACACCTCTCCAGTAGGAGGGCACTCAAGATTTTTGAAAACCTACCATAGAGTCAAGAAGGATTTTTTTTGGGATGGACTTAAAACTGATGTTCAAAGGTTTGTTGCAGAATGTTTGGTTTGCCAACAAAATAAGGTGGAAACAATTAAGACCCTAGGTCTCTTACAACCATTAGCCATCCCAAGTTAGCGCTGGGAGGAGGTTTCCATGGATTTCATCACAGGGTTACCGAAGTCTGAAGGAAAGAGTGTCATCATGGTGATTGTTAATAGACTAACCAAGTACGCATACTTTTGTGCACTCTCTCATCCCTTCAAAGATAGTACAGTTGCCACCGCATTCATGGAGACAGTTCAAAATCTACATGGCATCCCAAAGATTATTGTAAGTGACAGAGATCCCATCTTCACTAGACATTTTTGGATAGAATTATTTTCTTGTTTGGGTACTCAATTGGCTCATAGATCATCCTATCATCCTCAATCTGATGAAAAAAATGAGATAGTGAACAAATGTCGGGAAGGCTACCTTCATTACTTTGTCTCTGATAAACAAACACAATGGTTGAAATGGTTACCCTTGGTAGAATGGTGGTATAACACTTCCTTTCATACTGCAACAAAAATGACACCATTTATGGCACTCTATGGATACCACCCTCCTTCCATCACTTATTCTCTAAAAGAAAATATAAGGTTCAAGCAATGGAAGATCACATCGAGCATCAACAACAATTTCTCCAAATCTTAAAGGACAACCTGATCATGGCGCATAATCACATGAAACAACAAGCAAATCAACATCGTAGTGAACTAAGTTTTAAAGTAGGGGATTGGGTGTTTTTAAGACTACAACCATACAAAAATATGTCCCTCAAGCAAGCCAAGAAGGATAATAAATTATCACCAAAGTACTATGGCCCTTATAAGGAGTTTCAAAAGATTGGTACTATGGCATACAAATTGGATTTGCCTGCATCTTCATGAGTACACCCAGTTTTCCATGTTTCATGCTTAAAGAAGGTTATAGGCGACAATATACCATTTCAAACTATATTTCCAGAACTTGATGAGGAAGGAAAAATCATATTGGAGCCTGAAGCCATCACTGACATGAGAATTCGCCAGCTGAGGAGTAGATCCATTTCAGAGTATCTCATTAAATGGAGGAAACTACCAGTTGAAGATTCCACTTGGGAGGATGATTCTTTTATATAGAAGCATCCAAATTTACTCAAGTGTTGCAGAAAACACTTGTCTCAAGGAGAGGGGCATGTTAAGCCCTAATATTGTCTCATTACCCCTTAATTGGGGCATATTACATTAGTAATAATATTTTGTTTATGTTGGATTTATTCCATTAGTTGTAATTATACCTGCTAGTCTCCTATATATACCAAGGAGACATTTTCATTTGGAATCATCTTGTACTTGAAGATTTATGTGGGGTAAAAGGAGGTTTCCCCCTCGAAGAGGCTTATGATCTGAACTTATCTCTTTTTCAAGGTGTTGCGTACTTATTCTGAGGTTTTTCTATGTTATATTGATATTTGGTTCTTAACATGACCTCAAGGAGATGAAGACATCAACATATCAACACTCTCAGGTATGGTCCCTACCAATTATAATACTTGGTTAATTGACAGTGGTGCCTCCAGGCACATGACCGGTCTTAGAAATCACCTAACAAATTTTGTTGAGAAAGAGACACATATACATGTTGTCCTTGGAGATGATGCCAGCTATAATGTAAGAGGGGTTGGAATTCTACCTTTCAACTAGATTCAGATATGCAGCTTCAATTAAAAGAAGTACTATATGTACTCGGAATGAAGAGGAACCTTGTCTCCATTTCTTCCTTGGAAGACAAAGGCTAAAAGGTTACTTTCTCATAAGGAAGAGTTCTTGCATGACACAAAGACTCTCATATAAATTTTTCCAAGGTAATTGGTGTTTGAGAAAACAACTTGTATAGATTAACCATCAAACTAGTCCAGGCCCTACTACATGACACTATTAGTGTAAGTGATCTATGGCATAGAAAAATTTATCACATTCATTATAGATCTCTCCTAGCTCTAGGGAAAATGGTAACAAGTCTACCAGAGATACAGATTAATCATAAAGGTGTTTGAAAAGATTGTTCTCTTGGCAAGAATGTTAAAGGATCCTTCTCAAGAAGTGACAACAGAGCCAAGGAAATCTTGGACTTGATACATTCAGATGTGTGTGGGCCAATAACTATTGCATCTCTGAATGGGTACTTATACTATGTACTCTTCATAGATGATCACTCCCAAAAAACTTAGATTTACTTCCTAAAGAACAAGGATGGAGTCCTTGCAAAATTTAAAGAATTCAAAGCTCGAGTTGAGAACTAGACCGAAAGAAAAATCAAAGTATTAAGATTAGATAATGGAGGAGAATACAACTCCAAATATTTCAACAGTTTTTGTATTGAAGCAGGGATCAAGAGGGAGTTCACAATTCCTTACAACCCTCAACAAAATGGGGTTGCAGAAAGGAAAAACAGAACTATCATCAAGGCAACCAAAGCAATGATACATGATCAGAGTCTACCTATGACTCTATGGCCAGAATCATGTATGACAACAGTGTATGCTCAAAAAATAAGTCCTCATTAGATCTTGAAGAACATTACTCTAGAAGAAGCCTTCACTGGAGTGAATCTTGAGATTGGACACTTTAGAATATTTGGGTGTCCAGTATATTTTCATTTACCCAAAGAGAAGAGATCGAAGCTAGAACCTTCAGGGAGAAAGGGCACATTTGTAGGATATAGTGAATCCTCAAAGGCATACTAAATCTACATTCCTGGTCAAAAACAAATTGAAATAATCAGATATGCTACTTTTGAAGATGCAGTATCCTTCCGAAGATCTAGAGAAGCTCAGATGGAAATTGATAGTGAGACAATTCCTTCTCCTCCTTCAATATTTCAGAGAGAGACAAACATTATTCCAGTTGATCCAGTTTCTCCAAGTGACATACCCATAGATATAACAATTGGATATAGAAGTCATGCTTGGGCTTGAAAATCTCTACAAGAAGCAGAGGGACATAAATCCCCTCAAGGAACATCCAGAGAGAGCAAGAGACCAAAGAGATTCTCAAGCTACCTTTTAGCCATGACCCACATCATTGACTCATAACCATCTTTTCATGGAGAAACTTCAGGTGGAAAAGTATGGAAAGATGCCATGACTAAAGGATATCAATATATATTGAAAATGGATGTATTAGATATTGTTCCAAGACCAGAGGGAAACTCTATAGAGACTTCCAAATGGATTTACAAAATCAAGCATGCAACTGATGGAAGCATCGAAAAATACAAAGCGATATTTGTATCCAGAGGGTTCTCACAAGTAGAGGGAGTGTTGTGAGTGGGAAATCCCTCTACGGACTAGAAATTAGGGTTGAAATATGCATGCAGAAAAGACCTAAAGATTTCTACTTTCTACTTTCATCCCAGACCTAATCCCCATTATTCTTAAGCAACCACATGTTTAAGAAGATCAAATGAGCATACCTTATTTCGAGCATTTGATGTAGATCCTTCCTTACGCTTGACCACTTTTTGATTGCAGCTCTCCTCCCAAGGCTGACCTACATTCACATAAAACAAACAACAAACTCCACATGCCTTTGATATACAGATTAATGGGTTAGAGATTCGATAAACAAGTATACAATAAACCATGAAAACCTCATATGGTGGGACGGGAAAAGTTTTTCTTTATTATTAACTTCAAAAAATCAACTTACAATGATGAAGCCGGCCGCTGTTCCATGAACCTCGTCCTGGGATCCTCTTCAACTGTCCTCCAACTTTTTTTCTCTATATTTCTCTTTGCACAAGGAAGGCTAAAGGGTTGGGACAAAGGGAATATGCAATTGGGTATAGTTTCTTTACTATGATTCTCCTCTTCCAAATGGGACCCCTAACCCTTCTTTTATAGGCTAGAAGAAGCTAGGTATTTGGACGAACCCTCGACCATGCATGGCTAGAAGGTTCAGTTAAATCACCCAAAGCTGTGTGTTCCATTGACAACTATCCTTTTTTCGTTCTTTTGTAGGTACATGCAGGCTGTTTTGGGTCAGCAAGCGTGTACACGCGTGCAATAATAGAGCAGGGCATGTGGGCCTTTATAAAAAGTGTTTTTAAGAAGAGTTGTTCAACAGTGCTTTGGCAAAGAAGGAATCTGAGATGGCCTGATGCTAGGTAAGCATGTCTGGTGCAAATTAGGGTTATAACTGATTCCTCCTAATGTGTGAGGTCAGAAGAGCATCTGATGGCCGAAATACATTAACAATCTTTGCTGATGTGCCGAACAAGTGAGCCCAGGGCCTAGAAATCGAGAGGTGTCATATGCAAAAATAACAATTGTCTCACCAAGGCGGGCATACCCATGCTCAGAATAAAATAAACTCATGGCTACCAATCAAATACACTGTAGATCCATGTCATATAACTATATGAAGTGTAGCTGCGAACAATACATAGTGGAGCTACATCTCGAAATCAAATAGATATACATGTAGAGTATCCATCTTCTCAGAAGATGATAAGGCCTGATGGCTGAAGATGAGGTCTTTAGAGCTCGTGAAACAACTTCAAAATATTCAAAACTTGAGTAGGAGTGTAATATGAGTGTACGACTTCACTACCTAGAGGTCTTCGACGACTCGTTGGTCATGGACTAGAGAATCTTGATGATCAAACTGAAGGTTTCATTGATTTCGAACAAAGAATTGATTGGACGTTCAGGATGGCCAGGTATGAGGGCAAGAGACAAACTACAGAGGGACCGACTCAGGCTTGGTAAAAAATTCCCTTGGACAACAACATGAAAAATGATGAGACTTAGGTAGCATGGAATTAACATAAGTTTATGAGGCAGGAGGCAACGCAAACTCTCCATATGTTTGGAAGAATAACCAAATGGAGGAGGACACAACTCTATGTAGCGAGAACATCTTCCTAAGGTCGTATTAAATCCCAGATTTTGATGAACAAATGGACATATGCGCTTTATCCAAGGGTGACTTATTGTGCTGTCAATAAAGACAATACTTTTCCCTTCCTCTTTTTGGGGTATATTTGATTTTTTTGTCTTTTTCAATGATTTTGGAAAAAAGAATAAGAGAATGGTACGTTACAATGGAGGAACGAGTGTTACAAACATACAAGTTCAAGGCACATGGAAAAGACTGATGTTCAGAGAAATGATACTCAGGAAAAATCCTTTAAGGGACAAAGATGTTAAGATGCAGAGGCAAAGTGCTACAAGGCTTGCGTATAAGGTATGATTCAGATGGTTCAGTTGAAAGCAACATGGAGATGGAATTTAGACCAAAGACACATGTATGAAAATGCAGTTAAAAAACACACAATGGTAATGTCCTTCGATGTAAGTTTAACGAGCCTAGAGAAGGTAAGCTTGGTGGTTTTTCATATTTAGAGAGTCTGAAAAAACGTAAAAGGAAACTCCATTGGGGTACCTTTTTCCAGGTAGTCTAGTCCATTCGAAAAAGGGGTAAATTAGCACTGACAAGACGTCTATTCAAAACCATTTTAATGAGTGTGATAAAGACAAGATCACTCAACCATTTTTTCATTTTTAAGGAGTCTGAAAAAAGCTTAACTATGGACTTCGTCAGGAATGTTCTTCTGGACCAGTTTAACGAGTGTGAAAGAATAAGGTCACTCAACGATCTTTTCAATTTTAGGGAGTCTGAAAAGAGATTAACTATGGACTCCGTGGGGGTTCCTTTTTCATAAATTTAGTCATTCAGGCTCGAAAAAGGGTTAAAATGACACCTGAGAGTACTCTTCTAGAGAATTGAAGTTCCATAGAGTATACATTTGTTCGTACAGTTAACCGTCTGGACCGAAAAATGGGTAAACTATCGCCGGATAGACATGACTTCAAATTTCAGTTTAACGAGTGTGAAAGGCCACAAGATCGCTCAACAATCTTTCCATGTTTAGAGGGTCTGAAAAGGGATTAAAAGAAGACCCGTTATATCTTTTGGGAGTTGCAAGGGTGAGGTCAAGAGTGAAAAGGAATCATGCAAATGAAGTTCAAACTCGTAATCAGGAAAAACAACAAGGAATCCCGAGCCTATAGTTATTAGAGATAGCATGGACACCATAATGAAACCAGGATCTACCTAGGGAATCCATGTTCCGGTAAGCTCTACCACCAACTCGCAACACTTCTAAAGCAACAATGATGGTTCCATGTCGCAACCTAATGGGATTGATCCTATGGCAAAGGGATAAAGACAATGAGATACAAAATTCATGGTATAAACCTAACCTATATGCTCAAGTTGATCATTTGAGAATTTTTCACGGACCGTAAAAAGTTACCCAAAACTCCAAAATTTTTTTGTCCCGATACCCGATCATACCCCTCCAATATAACTCCTAAATCACTCTAAATGGTTTTTGTTTTAAAGAAAATGATAAGGGGGGCCAAAAAAGTGACAAAAAAATGCCAAAAAGTCTATAAATAGAAGCTGACAGCTGATTATCACCATTGCTAATTTGGAAATTGACTATGGAGCCAAAAAAACCCCTTTGATAAAAGTGGTGATTTCGGGAGATACAATGGACAAAACGACCATCTGCCTAGACCAAGTAAGTACAAACTCTATTATCTTGCATTTTAAGTCTTTATTTTTGCTTTGGGTTCCATTTTTTGAGGGGGCGTCGACCTTCAAAAGGTCATCCCTAGGTCCACGTGGGCTGTCTCAGGACAGGTTGCGTGTACACGTGACTGTCGGTATTACAGCCTGTGTGGACCCCCTTATTGAATAAAAAAAGATTAAAAAACAAGGGTTAACCCTCTTGAACCTTGATGTTTTGTAGGATGTATGTTCATTGGAGAGAAAGAGAGCATGAGGAGGTAAGTGAGTTGGTCGGGGAAGACCCCAATGCTGTCGCTGCCTTGATGCAATGTGGGTTTCTCAAGTTCTTTTTGTGTCCTTTTATGTGGGCACAACCTAGGCTATTGAATGCCTTGGTTGATTACTGGCATCCAGATGCCGAGGCATTTATGTTAGAGGGGTAGTCACTGGTGCCTATGACAAAAGATATATACTTTTTGACTGGCCTCTCCAGGAGAGGGGAACCAATCAACTTCCAGACATTTCCTTCGGGGCCGCATAACATAGCGGAATTTATAGGACTGTATTGTGAGGCTGGTACAGACTGCTCTAGATCATAGGTGCCCATAAGAAAGATTACTAGCTTATCGCTACAAGCGATTGTTTTTCTTATTGGGTGAATCACTGGTTCTGCGGCTCTACATTAGGAGTCCTGTGCACAGATGAACTGTGTTGTCTAGTGCTTAAATGCACAAATATTTGACTGGAGCACGACATTTTTAGTTTGTATGAAGAGGCAGCTGACAGATTGCCAGTTGCGGACATAGAGGAACTTTGGGTTTGGGACCATTCTATGCTCTTTCTTCTTTGAAAGAGTCCTGAGCTTTAGTCCTTGAGTAGTGGTACGAGGACACCATGCCTCTCTTCCTGCAGTTTGTATATGGGAAGTGCTACTGCCACGATAGGGTGGTGGAAGGACTAATGAGTCCTTCGACGATGATTTCTTCACTTGGCTCTCACGAAAGATCCCAGTCATAGAGGATTACCCCTATGTTGGGATTGATTTCTCGAGAGATCCTAAGATACCAGTACCTCCTGGTGAGGAGCGAGGAGAGATGGGTGAGTTTACTTCATTTTTTTGTTGTTTTTTTTTGTTTTTGTGAAACATTTGTAATTTTTATGTTTCTTTTGTTATATATCATTTTTTTTATACCAGAGTATTTGAAGGATATCTGTTTGTTGTGTACAGATGTGGGACCAGTGCGACCTGCGGACTATGTGAGGAACATGAGTCGTCCTTGGCCAGGGGCCACACCTACCGCCACAAGGGGACCAACAGCAGCAGGAGATCTTCCAGCCGGGGAGGCTGAGAGGGTGTTGAGATGAGTCAAGCAGAACTTTACTGCACTCACTCGCATGGTCCCTATGTCAGAGATTGAGGACTTGCCATCATCGATGCAGCCTCATGTAGTGGGGGCACTACGAATGTGGGTTTGATTGTTTCAATGTTTAGACAACGTTGTAGATCAGTACAATAGGGCCCACAGGCCCTGACCTTAGTTAGAATTTTCAGGTGTCGAGAGCACTACTTGTATATATTTTTTGAGGGAATAAGCCCCATGACTCGTTATTGGTCATATTTTTGAGGTGCTTGCGTCCACCTATGTACTCTGGTGGATATGATGTTATATATGGATTTTTATGTCTTTTTCGTGGCTTATGGATTATTTTTGAAAAAAATGTATTTACATGTTTATGTGTATGTCCTTTCATATGTGTGCAAGATGCCAATCTAAAATTTGATTATCTAGGGTATCTGTAATTTGGTTTAAACTCCTAGGAACATGAAAATATGTAATATAATCAAAGCTTCATTCTAAGAGATGTACCCTAAGGAATCGTTGGTGTAACGTCAGATCATGAACACGGTAGACTCTATTTAATTGAGACAGAACCAGCTGAGCATCGAGGTAGACCCAGAGATGAGAGATACCAAATGACAAGGTGTCACGAAGCAACTCAATAACTGCACTATACTCAGTGACATTATTTGTGGTGTCACCTAAGCATAATAACTGGCCTCGAGGTGAAAAAATTACCCAAGCTGCGGACGCAAACCTTTGAGTGTGTCGGCTAGCACCATCTGCGTACCCAATGAACACCTCGAATTCACTTGACATCTGCCATAGTGATGAAAGATACATAAAAAACAACCCGTCCATAACACTAAAACAAACTATAAAGTAATAGTACAAAGACTATACATATGTTACAAAAAGTTACCCATGGTGACCTACCTATGACTAATACTTCTTGAGGTAGAGTCCATTTCTAGGCTCTACCAAAGCATTCCCTTCAAATTCAACCAGATGATAAGCGACCTTTTTTAGAACCTCTTTTATGATGAAAGGTCTGAACCACATGGGTTTGAATTTTCCTGCCCCCAGGGGGTCCTTATCTTGGTCATAGACTAGGACAAGGTCGCCTTTAGTGAAAATTCAAGGATGAACGAACCTATCATACTGACACTTGACTTTATGTTTGTGAGCCTCATTGGCCAGGGCCACATCACGATGTTGCTCATTGAGTCTCTCAAAGTATAATAACCTCTCTTCAAGTGGAGAAGTGTCTAGCAATAATTGTACTGCCAACTTTAGGGACGGGATCTAACATTTGATAGGCAAGACTACTTCCATCCCGTAAATGAGTTGAAAATGTGAGAAACTGGTTGCAGTCTTAGCAGATGTTCGGTAAGGCCATAATGCCGAGTATAACATCAAATGCCAATTTGACTTGGCTGAGTTGATCGTTCGCTGTAGGATGGTCTTGAGAAATTTATTCACATCTTCCACCTAACCATTTTCTTGGGGTACTAGGGTGACAAATTTTCCTGTCGTAACCCAAGATTTGACATTAACTCGATCATCATCCGGTTCTGAAAGTGATTTCCATGGTCAATGACAATCTCCCTCGGGATGTCGAACATTGCTATTATTTGGTTGAATAAAAAGACAGCTCCAGTCTCTCCATCATCTTTAAACGTTGGCATAGCTTCAACCCACTTCGTGAAGTAGTCTATGGCTATGATGATGTAATGGTGCCCCCTTGCTGAAGGAGGTTTGCATGTAGTGTAATCAATCCACCACTTGGTGAAGGGACCAACTGTGATGACATGAAACATGGGAGCAAGATGTGCCCTCATCTTCTGAGAGAAGATCTGGCACGGGTGGCACTTCTTGACCGATTCGATACAATCTTTGATTAGTGTCGGCCATAGGTAACCTGCTCGTAGAATATTTTGGGTTGTTTCCAACCCAGACAAATGACCACCACATGCTCCAGTATGTCAATCGTTAAGCACGATAACTACTTCCTCGTGAGTGAGACATCGGCGCAGGATGCAGTCTACACCTCTCCGATACAATGTATCATCGATTGTGAGATAATTTTTAGCCTGATGGCATATGCGTCGACACTCAGCACGAGAAGCAGAGGTGGGTCACTTTAAAGTCGAGAGATAGATAAGTATATCTCCGTTCCAGGGATCCAAACAGGTGATAAAAAACATATCTCCTCTGATAGGCAACTCTTCAGGCACAAAATCACCGGACTCAACTGAAAGTTCCTGTTATCCCCGGTTTCTAGGGATATCTAGGAGATCATGTCTCAAGGCCCACAGGTCCTAGCCATGGAGTACCGAGAGAAGGATTGACCTGAGCATGGCCCTGGAGGGCCCATCCTTCTTCTTCTTCGCCAGAATTGTCCTGTTAGTAGCAGCAACATCCATCACCATCGTCTTGGACTTGCATCAGAGAAGACTCTTGCTCCATGTGGTAATTGGTCCAAGTATCATGGTATGTGTCATGTTTGATCATTATAACTTTCAGATATATGCATCCGGTTCCTTACATTTATGAAAACTTCTTGGATCTTACACTAACCCACTTGACCATTGTTGGGGGGATTAACAGGGTGCCCTAGCAAGCTTGTATCCGTAGGTTTTGGTTAGCCACCAGGGGGGATTTGAAGAGCCATCGTCCGCTCCCACCATACTATCATTTTACTTCTTATCTCCCATACATCCATCCCATTCCCCTAGTTTGGGCATTAGGATGACCTATTTGAGGGGTTACACTTTGTCCTGTGGGAAGAAGGGGGTAAAAGCAGCTGGTAAAAGATAAAATCCATAGGAAATAAAACCTAGAGATTCCTCACCTAGGGATCCCCAAGAAGGCAATAAAAGGCCTCTCGATAAGAAACAAAGGGGACCCAAAGAAAAATAATAAAACAAGGCCTAACCAAGAGGATGGAAGGTCTCATCATGAGCCGACCCATTATGCTCATAGGTATCTAGCAGTATGATGTTGCCATTATCTGGTCACCACGCCAAGGCAATGACCCTTGGTTGCATGGCCAAGGGAAAGGGGGTCTCATCATGAGCCAACCTTATCATTTCTATGAAAATACTAGTGGGTAACACTATCATATCTATTCACCAAGCTAAGGCAGTGTCCTCTAGTCAGATCTTGAAGCAAAAAAAGAAAGAAAAAAGTAATGAATAAAGAAAGAATGAAGGCAATAAAAGGGCTTGGAAAGAACTGTGTCCATGACAGGTACAGATCACCTCCTACAAAGGTGCCCACGGATAATACCTACCCCTGGTCTTCACTGTGTCTGGACATCCTTAGACCATACCATCTCATGTTACATGGCTTGAATGATATCCATTGGAAACTTTCCTCTTCTTGTGGATGTTGGCCCAACAGGGTACTTTGTCTTTTCTTCAGTTTTGTATAGTAGGTCAGTGTAATGTCTTTGAGCTAGTAGATGATATGCTAGGGGTTTTATGCATGTATTTGATAAATTTAATGATGAGATATGATTGACATTGCTATGATCCCAAGGACTAATGAGCCCATGGAGGGTAATGTTTTTTATGTGCAGGACCATGCCCGACGGACAGGTACCAGTGGACCGGTACACATGGGGAGATGATTAGCTCGGACCTCCATGGGGATGAAGAGCCCATTAGATGGTTGGGATGGTAGAGACATGATAGTGTTATGATGAGCCTTTGCACATGAAGAAAGAAGGAAGTTCCACCCAGGACACTTTGGCAGAGCCCGACCTAGGGGGTATCACCCACTTCAGATGGAATGTTTTCCTCTTGATGGACAGGACGTCACCTAGGAGAGCTGGACGTTACCTTGAGCATGTGGCAGTGTGATGAGGTTATTGGCACGTGTGGCAGGTTGGAGGATCCCTAGAAGGGCCAATGTCTGACTTCTGGATGCTGGATATGCCCAAAAAGGGATAACGTCTCCCTTAGAAGGGCTTGACGTCCCACCTTTTTCTCATTTTATGTCATTTATCTAGCAATTAATGTAAAAATAGTGTAAATTTTGTAGTCAGCCTTGTCGGCTATTTTAATGACCTGTTTTGTAATTTAAAGTTCATGGATTGGTATATATTGAGGATGTTTTTCCCTCGTTTTGAGAATAACATAACTCACTCTCTTGTGAGATCTCAAAACTTGCGCCCTAGTTTGGGTAATTTTGGAGTTTTAAGTGAGGTACTACTCTTGGAGGAGGATTTCTCTTGGCATTTATGGCATTCCTCTCATGGAAGGTTTATAGCTAGGGTCTGATTATGCTTTCTTCATGACATGTAAGTGAATTTTTCATGCAAAACTTCTTAAGTGAATGGTTGTAGGCTTAATTTCTTACATTTTGCTATTATATTACTAAATCTTAAAACCCTAGGTAGTAAGCACACAAGTAGGTCATTGCTATATGTCCCCATGTTGAGAAATAGTTTTCAGCCATTGAAAGAAGAAGATATAGCCTAGCCGTTGCTACACTTTTCATTATTTTTTCTGAGCTAGTGTTGAAGTTATAGGTTGAAAAGAGGAGACGTCCTAAGCCTAGTTGCACTACACCTAGGGTTTCACCTTCTAGGGTTTGAAGGCCTTTCTTTTGCAACACCTTCTCCCTTAAATTTATACCTTGAAGCTAGCCGTTTTGCCAAGTTTATTTAGAGAAGGAGGAAGGAGCATGAGGCCTTACTTAAGGAACACCAGAGTGAGCCTCCTTCCCCTAGGGTTTTTATTCTAGGGCCTTGCCATTGCAGCACCTTAGAACCCTACCTTCCAGTCTCTAAGTTTGAATCCTCTCAAGACTTTGTGCCCTTTCTTTTGACTCCATTTACCCTAAGGCACTGGTAATATCTCCAACGTTGAGCTTTTTAGTGTACAAAATCATCTTTCAAACTTTAAATTTTTTGAGACCCTAACTAACCCTAACACTGCTAACCTAGGCTGATGTCATACTTGACGCAGCAATATTTTGACTAATAAATAAGTAATTAAATGATGACGTCAAGCATTTACTGAAAAAATTGTTGATTGGATATACTGTAGGCTTGGTCATTCTGGTGGATATTGATGAATTGGTGATCTTTTATAGGATAACTAGCAGAACGTTGACTTCATCTTATCTATTACATTGCTTATTGAATGAAATTAGATAGTTAGGAAGTACTAACCCTTTGAGTTATAGCCTGCAAATATACATATTATGTTGCTATTATCTTGTTCCAGCAGGTGTTTTCAACAGGGACTTCACTTCTTTATTGGTTGATTAGCCGGGCTATCTGATACTGGTGGTAACCTGCGAGGAGGGAATCTTAACACTTGACCTTGTATCCATTGCCTCTTCAAACCCCAGGTTACCGAGGACGTCTCCCCTGGGCTAACCTCCCTAAACATAAAGAACCTCCCCATCGGGGTGACATTGGGTGGGGAAGGTTCCTGTTATGCCAGTTTGTCCTCTATCTTGTAGCCTATGACCTAAAATACAAACTGTGCGATAACATTTAGGTGTTGTTGGCAGGGAACACTGAGTCAATCTTCCTCAATGAAAAATATTTTGGTAAGCCTTGCCTCAAAGACTTTTCTCTTACAAGCTTACCTGGCGACTCCACTAAGACTTTATTCCCCTATTCTTTGATAGTTTCAGGAAAACTATCTGGCAACTCCATGACGACCCATAGCTGAAAAATATATTCAAATCCTGCTACTGTGGCAACCACCACTCTAACAAACCCTGTGCCTCCATCCAATCCAAATCCTCACAAATGGTCTCCTTCAGAGAGTTTCAATTGTTTTGACTTTAGCAACATCCAAGGTGGATTACATGATTTTCCCACAAATGCAAACTCTTGGCTACCTTTCTTTTCAGGAAAGAGTACCCCTAGAAACTCACATTGGACCCATTTTTGAGACAGTGTTGACTTTCATTTGGCTGATCAAGATCACCCTGATGTCTTTATGAGGTTCTTTGTAAGTTCTCTTACAAGAGATGCTAAAGTTTGGATTGATGGATGTCCCAAGGGAAGCATAAAAAACATTGAAGAGCTACAAAAAGCCTTTAAAATAAGGTGGTGTGATAGTGAGCATTCACAAAACTCCTTTTCCCAATACCTCAACATTTGCAAAGGACCTTGTAAAAGTGTAAGAGACTTCAGTGATAGGTTCAACCTTTTCCTTAAGAAGATCCGGTCAAAGGTGGGCTCAGAACAAGCCATCATCGATCACTTCTTGTCCTCCTTACAAGGAACCTTGCAATTCAACGTTAAGGACCGGTCACCAACAACTTTAGAAGAAGCACAAAACATGGCCTTTCAAATTGAAAGAAATCTAGATTTTGAAGACTACATTCAGCAAAGAAACCTGAATTGTGAACTATGGGATCTAGGTAATGAACCTATGGAAAAACCTGAACCTCCAAGCATCCTCCAGATCGAATTAGCTCCCGTCAAATGGAAATGGATCCTTTCTCACGAGAGTGTTATCTCTTCTCAAGAACCTTCATTAAAGAGGGCCCATCCGGAGGATGAAGTTGGGGATGCATCGCACAAAAAATTTCAGCCAAGTCTTCCTGAAGACTTCTCTCTTTTTATTCATCAAGTGGGACACCCTGTTTCTAAAACTTGTGAATTCAAACCCTTTTATGTCTCCCTCCGGGTCAAAGATTTTCTCCTCCACAAATGTCTCCTACACCCAAGAGATAAAACCAATATAATGACAGAAGAAGTTATGCAACAATTGGGCCTGAAGATCTCACAAGAAAATACCAGAGATAATTTCTCATAAGGAATCATGAGCAATCTCGAGGTGGCCTTTGACTCTTGTCCCAACGCTCCTTTCTTGATGAATGTGGTCGTCATGAATGATATTAATAATTTTTGGATTATCCTCCACAATGACCTTATTGAACACTTGAATGGAAGCATTCACAAAGAGCAGTCCAGAGGCATCATCCCTCATCCTGAAGGAGTATTTTTCACCATCTACAATGAGCCCTTTGTTGGATCACCAGTTGAGAACCCCGATGAGATAGATGGTCAACTTTTATGCATCAATAGTGGTCTGAATGATTGGTTCATTCAGGAAGGGAAGTTGGATATGGACACAGTTGAAGAAACAAAAGGAATCTGGACCTTGGAATTCGATGGCTCACACTCAAGCTTTGGATCTGGCACTGGAGTAGTTTTAATAGCTCCATCAGGTGAGATATTCTATCATTCATATAGGCTGGAATTCCGTTGCACCAACAATGTGGATGAATATGAAGCTTTGATTCTGGGACTTAATCTAGAAATCGACAAAGGTGTTACAATCTTGGAAGTGAAAGGTGACTCAGACCTCATCGTGTCACAAGTTTTAATGAGTTTTTCCACTAATAATGAGACATTAGAAAAGTATCGAGATGTAGCTCAGACTCTTTCAAAATCCTTCAGAAAGATATCAATTGAAGCTGTTCCTCGGGAAGAAAACCATGTAGTTGATCCTCTGGCTGTCTCAGCTTCCACTTTGCAACCATGTGAAGGACCTCTTCACAACCTGTGCAGAATGGAGGTTATTTTTAGACCTTTTATCCCCGACAATCTAGAGCACTGACAGGTCTTCGAGGATGATGATCAAATTATCAGATTTATGGAGAATAGCAAAGAATTCACAGATACACAAATTGCTTTCCTGGCTGATTCCATGGACTTGGAAATCATCAACCTACAAAACAATACCTTACCAAAGGGTTGTATTCCTCTAGAGAACCTTTTTGACAGGCATGACGTCTTCAAGGGAAAAAGAACCAATAAGAAAGTTGAGGAAGCCTTGGAATTCAATATTGGTACCGAGATGGATCCGAGAATGGTCAAGATAGGAAAAGGGACTACCGAGAAAGAGAGGAAAGAAATACTAGATCTCATTAGGGAGTTCAGAGACACCTTTGCTTGGAACTATGATGAATTAAAGGCCTATAGAGGGGATGTTATCGAACATGCTATACCCTTGGTGGAAGGATCCAAGCCATTCTGATAGAAGCTAAGGCATATCAACCTGAAGTTAGCTGGATAGATACAAAAGGAACTTCAAAAGATGGTTGACATTGGTATCATAGCCCCAATCAGGTATTCTTCTTGGATGTCAAACTTGGTAGTTGTGCGGAAGAAAAATGGTGATATCTGCCTATGTGTCAATTTTCGCAACCTCGACCAGTTGTTGTTAAAGGATAATTATCCCCTCCCGAACATGGAACATTTGCTTCAACGAGTCACAGGGGCAGGGATGATGTCTATGCTATATGGGTTCTCGGGATACAACTAAGTTTTACTCAAAAGGGAGGATCAACTCAAGACTGCATTCACTACGCCTTGGGGGACTTTTATGTACTTGATAATGTTGTTTGGCCTCATGAATGCGGGTGCCACCTTTCAGAGAGAAATGGATTTTTCCTTCAGGGACCTTATATAAAAAATCATAGAAATTTACCACGATGACCTCACAGTTGTGTCCAAGGATAGGAAAGACCATCTCTCCCACCTCAGGATTGTTTTTGAACGGTGTAGGAAGTATGGTATCTCACTAAATCTTAAGAAGTCTATTTTTGGGATTGACGAAGGAAAACTGTTGGGACATGTGGCCTCACTGGGGGGAGTCTCCATTGATCCCGAAAGATTCCAATCTATAAAATATGTCTGCCCTCCAATCAACAAGAAAGCCCTACAATCTTTTCTTGGAAAAATCAACTTCATCAGCAGATTTGTGCCTAACTTTGCTGAAAGGATAAAACCATTAAGCACTCTGCTGAAGAAGGATGTTTCTTTTAGGTGGGGAAATGAGACTAATAGATCTTTTGAAGATATCAAGAACACCATATCCCAAGCCCCTGTCTTGATTAGTCCCGATTTTTCACAAGATTTCATAATTTTCTCATTTGCATATCAAGATACTGTTGCAGGCGTATTGATGCAGAAGGATGCTGACAACTATGAACATCCCGTAGAATTTATGAGAAAAGTCCTAAGAGATTCAGAATTGAACTACTCCATCACATAGAAATAGGCCTATGCCTTGGTTAAATCCCTCAAACATTTCAAAAATTACATTAGTTACAATAAAATCAAGGCTTATGTCCCATACCTGGCCGTGAAGGATGTTTTATCACAATAAGACTGTATGGGTACTTGAGGAAAGTGGGTTTCAAAAATCCAGGAATATGACTTAGAGATAAAACCCACCAAGATAATAAAGGGACAAGGTCTAGCCCAAATGATGATTGAAAACAATCAAGAAGTCATACAGATGGGTGAGAATGAGTAGGTGAATGTAATAGTCGGTGAACTAGAACATTATGAGTGGTATTCCGACATAGTTTATTATCTAAAGAACTTGTCTTGCCCTGATCATCTGGTAGATTACAAGAGGAGGGCTTTGAGGTTGAAGGCTATGAAGTATTTCCTAACTGAAGATGGACTTGGGTGGAAGAATCCTGATGGCATTATACTTCGATGCGTAAACAAGGATGAGGCAAAGAAGATCTTGGAGGAATTGCATTCTGGGCATTGTGGTGGACACTTTGTTGCACGTACTACTGCCCATAAGATCTCGAGGGCTGGTTATTATTGGCCAACACTTTTTTCAGATGCTTATCAACATGTTCGATCTTTCCAGCCTTGCCAATACTTCACCGGCAAACCAAAACTCCCAGCACAACCTTTCAAACCGATAGTAGTGGAGGCACCCTTTCAACAATGGGGCCTGGATTTTGTTGGTGAATTCAAAGATAATTCAAGTAATGGCTATCGGTGGATCTTGACAGCTATAGATTATTTCACTAGATGGGTTGAATCAATTCCTACAAAGAAGGCCACCGAAGAAGTTGTCATGAACTTCTTAGAAGATCGGATCATAACCAGGTTTGGCGTTCCTTCCAAGATCACTACAAATAATGCCAAATCTTTCAGCTCCTATGCTCTGGTAGAATTTTGTTTCAAATATGGCATTACCCTATCCCATTCCTCAAACTACTACCCACAAGGAAATGGGTTAGCAGAGTCAATCAACAAGAACCTCATGAATATCATGAAAAGGTTGTCAGAGAAAATAAGAAATCATGGGATAGTAAAATAAAGTATGCAGTATGGGCAGATCGAATAACAATGAAAAATTCCATGGGGAAAACTCCTTTTGAGCTGGTATATGGACTTGAAGAAAAAATTCCCGTAAACCTCCAAATTCCTATCCTCCGATTTGCACAACAATACAACACAGATGCAGAGGCAATCCAAGGAAGAATAAATCAGCTGATAGAATTAGATGAAACACGAAGAAATGCCTTGGGTCAAATGACAAGGAATCAAGAGAAGATAAAAAGCAATTTTGATCACAAAGCCAAGGAAAGAAGTTTCGCCAAAGGAGATATTGTCCTGCTGTGGGACAAAAGAAAAGAAAAGCATGGCATGCACAAAAAATTTGACAGCCTATGGGGAGGCCTTTACAAGATCGAGAGTTGTGCAGGTACAAATTCCTTCAACTTGGAGACAATGGAAGGAGAGATTCTGAAATTACCAATAAATGCTTTACATATCAAGCATTACTACGCTCCAGACACATGACGGTATAGGTAAGTATGAATAGGTCGGCATTTTTCCTGTATTATACCACCTGCATTTCATGTTTGTTTCCTCATATGTATTTTGATTGCTTTATTTCATATGTATACATGTTATATTTTGCGGGGTGGAAATACCACCCCACCTTTGTTGCTGATGCATCTTTTCGAGTGTGAGCAAGTCTGCAGGTTTATGCCAGAGATGCTGAGGTTCTCATGCACTCTATAGTGAGCACATGTCCCCGAGTTGGAGACAGATGTTATCCTCGATTTCTAGGGATAACTAGGAGATCATGTCTTGAGGCCCACAGGTCCTAGACATGGAGTACTGAGAGCAGGATTGACCTAAGCATGGCCCTGGAGAGCCCATCCTTCTTCTTCTTCGACAGAATTTTCCTGTCAGCAGCAACAACATCCATCACCATTGGCTTGGACTTTCATCAGAGAAGACTCTTGCTCCATGTGGTAATTGGTCCAGGTATCATGGTATGTGTCATGTTTGATCATTATAACTTTTAGATATATGCATCAGGTTCCTTACATTTCTGACAACTGCTTAGATCTTACACTAACCCACTTGACCATTGTTGGGGGGATTAATGGGGTGCCCTAGCAAGCTTGTATCCATAGTTTTTGATTAGCCACCAGGGAGGATTTGAAGAGCCATCGTTCGCTCCCACCATACTATCATTTTACATCTTATCTCCCATACATCCATCCCATTCCCCTAGTCCAGGAATTAGGATGACCTATTTGAGGGGTTACACTTTGTCCTGTGGGAAGAAGGGGCTAAAGGCCCAGGGGGTAAAAGTAGCTAGTAAAAGATAAAATCCATAGGAAATAAAACCAAGAGATGCCTCACCCAGGGATCCCCGAGAAGGAAATAAAAGGCCTCTCGATAAGAAACAAAGGGGACCCAAAGAAAAATAATAAAACAAGGCCTAACCAAGAGGATGGGAGGTCTCATCATGAGCCAGCCCATTATGTTCATAGGTATCTAGCAGTATGACGCTGCCATTATCTGGTCACCACGCCAGGGAAATGAACCTTGGTTGCATGGCCAAGGGAAAGGGGGTCTCATCACGAGCCATCCTTATCATTTCTGTGAAAATACTAGTGGGTAACACTGTTAGCTCTAGTCACCAAGCAAAGGAAGTGTCCTTTGGTCAGATCTTGAAGCAAAAAAAGAAAGAAAAAAGTAATGAATAAAGAAAGAATGAAGGCAATAAAAGGGCTTGGAAAGAACTGTGTCCATGATAGGTACAACTCACCTCCTACAAAGGTGCCCACAGATAATACCTACCCCTGGTCTTCACTGTGTCTGGACATCCTTAGACCATACCATCTCATGTTACATGGCTTGAATGATATCCTTTGGAAACTTTCCTCTTCTTGTGGATGCTGGCCCAATAGGGCACTTTGTCTTTTCTTCAGTTTTGTATAGTAGGTCAGTGTAACGTCTTTGAGCTATTAGATGATATGCTAGGGGTTTTATGCATGTATTTGATAAATTTAATGATGAGATATGATTGAAATTGCTATGATCCAAAGGACTAATGATCCCATGGAGGGAGAAGTTTTTGATGTGCAGGACCATGCCCGATAGACAGGTACCAGTGGATTGGTACACATGGGGAGATGATTAGCTTGTACCTCCATGGGGCTGAAGATCCCATTAGATGGTTGGGATGGTAGAGACAGGATAGTGTTATGATGAGCCTTTTCACATGAAGAAAGAAGGAATTTCCACCCAGGACACTTTGGCAGAGCCCGACCTAGGGGGGATCACCCACTTCAGATGGAATGTTTTCCTCTTGATGGACAGGACGTCACCTAGGAGAGATGGACGTTACTTTGAGTGTGTGGCAGTGTGATGAGGTTATTGGCATGTGTGGCAGCTTGGAGGATCCCTAGAAGGGTTAATGTATGACTTCTAGATGCTGGATATGCCCAAAAAGGGCCAACGTCTCCCTCAGAAGGGCTTGACGTCCCACCTTTTGCTCATTTTATGTCATTTATCTAGCAGTTAATGTAAAAACAGTGTAAATTTTGTAGTCAGCCTTGTCG
>ML788441.1:665710-686657 GCA_009831015.1 Picea engelmannii
TCTCCCTCAGAAGGGCTTGACGTCCCACCTTTTGCTCATTTTATGTCATTTATCTAGCAGTTAATGTAAAAACAGTGTAAATTTTGTAGTCAGCCTTGTCGACTGTTTTAATGACCTATTTTGTAATTTAAAGGTCATGGATTTGTATATATTGAGGAAGTTTTTCCCTCATTTTGAGAATAACACAACTCACTATTGTGAGATCTCAAAACTTGTGCCCTAGTTTGGGTAATTTTGGTGTTTTAAGTGAGGCACTACTCTTGGAGGAGGATTTCTCTTGGCATTTATGGCATTCCTCTCATGGAAGTTTTACAATTAGGGTTTGATTATTCTTTCTTCATGACATGTAATTGAATTTTTCATGCAAAACTTCTTAAGTGAATGGTTGTAGGCTTAATTTCTTACATTTTTCTATTATATTGCTGAATCTTAAAACCCTAGGTAGCAAGCACACAAGTAGGTCAATGCTATATGTCCCCATGTTGAGAAATAGTTTTCATCCATTGAAAGAAGAATATATAGCCTAGCTGTTGCTACACTTTTCATTCTTTTTTCTGAGCTAGTGTTGAAGTTATAGGTTGAAAAGAGGAGACGTCCTAGGCCTAGTTGCAAAACACCTAGGGTTTCACCTTCTAGGGTTTGAAGGCCTTTATTTTGTAACACCTTCTCCCTTAAATTTATACCTTGAAGCTATCCATTTTTCCAAGTGTATTTAGAGAAGGAGGAAGGAGCACGAGGCCTTGCTTAAGCAACACCGGAGTGAGCCTCCTTCCCCTAGGGTTTTGATTCTAGGGCCCTGCCATTGCAACACCTTAGAACCCTACCTTCCAGTCTCTAAGTTTGAATCCTCCCGAGACTTTGTGCCTTTGCTTTTGACTCCATTTACCCTAAGGCACTGGTAATATCTCCAACATTGATCTTTTTAGTGTACAAAATCATCTTTCAAACTTTAAATTTTTTGAGACCCTAACTAACCCTAACGCTAGGCTGATGTCATACTTGACGCAACAAGCTTTTGACTAATAAATAAGAAATTAAATGATGACATCAAGCATTTATTGAACAAATTGTTGATTGGATATACTGTAGGCTTGGTCATTCTGGTGGATATTGATGAATTGGTGATCTTTTATAGGCTAACTAGCAGAACGTTGACTTCATCTTATCTATTACATTGCTTATTGAATGAAATCAGATAGTTAAGAAGTAATAACCCTTTGAGTTATAGCCTGCAAATATACATATTGTGTTGCTATTATCTTGTTCCGGCAGGTGTTTTCAACATGGACTTCACTTCTTTATTGGCTGATTAGCCGGGCTGTCTGATACTGGTGGTAACCTACGAGGAGGGAATCTTAACACTTGACCTTGTATCCATTGCCTCTTCAAACCCCAGGTTACCGGGGACGTCTCCCCTGGGCTAACCTCCCTAAATAGAAAGAACCTCCCCATCGAGGTGACATTGGGTGGGGAATGTTCCTGTTACGCCAGTTTGTCCTCTATCCTGTAGCCTGTGACCTAAAATACAAACTACGCGATAACAGTTCCGAAATAAGTTTTGCGAAGACCAGTAACTTTTTGGATTTCGCTGAAACGAAATCTAAGTCAAACTCCTAGAGAACGACTATCCATGTACTGATATTTCCACCTATTACCCGTCATGTGAACATGTACTAGAATGGATTCATGACAAAAATGACGGTGGTCTTGCAAAACAAAACATAATGAAGGAACTGTTGAATAGCATGAACTGCTGCCAACACAATTTTTTTGATATGAGAATAATTGAGTTTCGGTCCTACGAGGCCTCAGCTCAGGTAATAAATCACATATTCTATGAACAGGTCATCCTCTTGAACTAAGACCATGTCGATGGTTGACTCTACTGCAACCAGGTATAATAAGATATCTTT
The DNA here is from genome assembly GCA_009831015.1 of Picea engelmannii. NCBI lineage: Eukaryota > Viridiplantae > Streptophyta > Pinopsida > Pinales > Pinaceae > Picea > Picea engelmannii. Next base: position 667,624 of record ML788441.1, read on the forward strand.
ATTATAGTTAGGTGGCCAAAGTAGAGGGGCAGTCGTGAGGGCATGTTTCAATGCATCGAAAGAGTGTTGGGCAGCATTGTCCTAATGAAAAGGAACATCTTTCATCAGCAAGCGCATAAAGCCCTTTTTGATCTTAGCATAGTTGGCGATGAAACGTCTTAAAAAGTTTGCCTTGCCCTATAGACTCTGAAGTTGAAGGATTGTGCGTGGGGGGGGGGGAACTGAATTATTGCCTCAACCTTGAGAGGATCGACCATAATCCCTATTGCTGATACTATGAAACCTAACAAACGTCCTGATGTTACGCAAAAGATGCACTTGTTTGGATTCAATCGAATTCGGAAGTAGCGACAATGCTCAAAGATAATTTGGAGGTGTGTGGGATTATCCGTTCTCTTGTGAGATCAAGATGCTAAATCATCTAAATAGGCCTTGACTGTATGCTTGAGGTCATGGAAAGCAAAAGACATGGCCTGCTAAAAAGTCGCTCCAACATTTTTGAGACCAAAAGGCATCTTACGATACGTGAATGTACCCCATAGACAGATGAATGCCATTTTGTGTTGGTCTTTGAGTTTTATTTGTATTTGGTTATATCCCGAAAAATCGTCCATGAAAGAGAAGGCCTCACTACCCGCACATTCATCAATTATCTGGTCGATGAATGGTGTGGGAAAATTATCTTTGGGACATGCCTTGTTCAAATCATAGAAGTCTTTACATATAGAAATCATGCCTTTTTTTTTATTGACCAGCATGGGGTTTGACACCCATTGGGTCAAATGGATAGGATAGATAAAACCGGTTTTTAACAATTTCTCAACTTCAACCTTAATGGCTACTACTTTTTTGGGGTTAACTGGATGAAGCTTATGTCGGACAGGCTTAGCATCTGGATAAGTTGTGATTTCATGTTCGACTACTTTTGGATCGATGCCTGGAATTTCCTTGTAAGACCAGGCAAAAATGTCATGGAATTCTTTAAATAGATCTCTGTAGATTTGAATCTCTTCGGGGGAGCAGTCAACTCCAACGAAAATATTCTCCAGGATGCCAGGGGTTCTGGAGATATTGATCGGTATGGTTTTAGCGATGGTTTCCATATTACCCTTAGCATAGACCTCGTGTGTAGCTAAGGGATTAATAGGACAAGACCTATCTCCAGTCATAGTCAAGGTGAATTCTCCAGCCTCAATTCTAGTTAACTCTGGGAGGAAGTATGATCTGTGATGAAGATCATCCCAGGGTTTGTCCGGACTAGTCATTTCCTCAATTACTTCTTTGTCAGAAGGAAAGACTAGGTCTAACAAATTGGTGTCAGCGAGAGAACCCTAAACCCAAATAGTCTCTAGAAGCGGATCTAACTCTTTTGCAGGAGTTGGATCTGGGTTGGCTGAAGTTTGCTGGACTAAAGAGTATGCTACTTCAACTATGGACAAGGGCATGGACATGCCCAGGTGCTCTTCCCCCTCCATTGTGGTCGATGGGGAAGGGAGTATCCACGGATCAGTGAAGTAAGTCGTGCGAAATGATGAAACTTGGAAATTCTCAACCTTATGGTGGTCATATATGAACTTGATATCGCCTTGAGGGGGTGGGTAATTGAAGGTACCCATCAAAGATGGGCACAAACCAACCACTATGTTGACTACACCTGATTGAGGATTATCAATCATCGGGACTGCGGACACCCCCAATGAAGGTCAGGTCTGGAGAAAGACAATTGATCAATGGTCACAATCCAGTCTTCGTGTGGAAACAACAAGGCCCGAAAAATTGTAGCAACCATTGCTTGCATGGCATAAGTCCAACTCCTTCCTAACAAGAGATTGTAGTCGAGGGACGTATCGACTACTTCTACCTCAATGCACACTGTCTTCCCTCCCAACTGCACGGGGAAAGAGTGAATGATACCATGTGGTCGAAACAAATGACTGTCGAAAGCAGTGAGAAGAGTAGGCAACATAGATACAACAGGATGGCCAATGGCCTTCCAACATGCCAATGACATAACGCATATCGAGGCACCCTCATCAACCATCGAGTGGAAAATATTCCAAGTAAAATTTTTCATGGGGTGAGCCACTACTATCTGAAATGCTATGTGGTAAGGCAGACGAGGTTTTAAGTCGGTTGTATCTAGCATGATGGTACCTGGATTACAAGTTTTGGTAGATCCTAAAGAGGTTAACAAAGATTTCCTCTGAGAAGGGAAGCTTTGGAGGACCTCCAAAGTGGACATCGCATAAGGGGTTTGAGACAAATCCTCCACCACAGAATAGTTCTAGGTAGCCCTTGCGTTTGGGTTGTGAGAAGCTTTTTTGAACGTGCCTTTTGGGATGTGTGTCATTGTTTCACCCAAAGTCTTCTCAATCTTTAGAGGAAGAGATGGGAGTTTGGCTTCTTTTCCCTTCTCAGAAGTTCTTGGTTTATTGTAGTCATGCACTCTAGTCAATATGAAAGCATCACCCTTCATCATATATACATTCGCGGATGCGGGATTGTTCGAATATAGAGAGGGTCCTTTACTGCCCCCTTCCGTGCTTGGAGAGGCTTGGGTTAGGTTTTTCCCTTGCTGAAATGGATTGGTTAACAAAACAGGTTGTTGTTGTGTCACAAAATTTTGGGCCTCTGTAAGCCAGGGACATGGGTGGGTTGGGTGGTATTCTATGCACAGGTTGCATGGATACCTCACCTTTCGTTTCTCAGTGTTTCCCCCGCCAGAATTATCAGTGGGTTTCTTATCCCGCTTACCTTTCTTTCATTATTTTTTCTTTCCTTCAGGTTGCTGGGTGGCATTTGGATTTTTTGATTGCACTGTGTGTATATCTGACGTTTTAGTAGGGGGAGCAGCCAAAATAGTAGTTTGGTTGGACGTTGTGTGTTGTATAGACAATTACTGCAATTGCTTCGTCAGTTGCTTAACGGGCTTTGTTTGTGCTAAACCAACAATACCGTCAGCATGTGGTCCAACTCTATGTCTGGTTTTATCCAGTATTGAGCATGGCACATCTGGCAAGATCTTGTATAATAAACCAAACTGAGAATAGATGAGCTCAAGCTGTTGAGCTCTCATGATGGCGTCTTCTTTGGAAAACACTCCTGAAGTTGCAATGTATTTGGATAACTGTGGGACCAAATACTTAAGGAACCACTCAAGAAGGAATTCTGGCGGGATTGGTACCTTAATTAAACTCTTTCGGAGTTTCCATTCTCGGATGTGATCAGAGATATGGTCCGCTTTTTTCTGTGCAAAATTGGCCAACAATTTTGTGCTAGCGTCATATCTCACAGGTAATTGGAAATGGTTTAGGAAGGCCATTGTCAATTTGTTTAAGGAAGAGTATCTTGGGTGGTCGAGCTCAATGTACCATTTCACAACACTCCCAATGAGAGTACATTGAAACAATCACAACTGTACGGAATCATCTTTCAACGAGTTAGATGAGCACCAAAGGTGGAAGGTAGTCACATGATCTCCTGGATCTTCATTCAGCTTGGCTTCAAACTTTGGTATGTTTGAAGGAAACTTCGTCGGCATAGGGGGACAACGTGGATCATAACATATAGGTTCATTCAACAACCTTGTCAAGTCTGGAAAATGCAAGGTTGCCAGGAAAGGTAGTTTGGGTTTTTGATGATATTCTGGGAAAAAGGGACCTAGAGTTTGACTGGCACCAGGTTGCCAGGAAAAGTTCAGCTACTGGCTTGGGTTCTGGTAAAAACCATGGCCATGACTAGCATACAGATTCTGCGTGTGAGGATACATCATCAACTGACTCCCCAAATAGGACGTAGATGAATGGCCGTGCATTACATTCGAAGGGCTTTGGGAAGGGTTTCCCCATGCCGATCCTATCAGGATAGGCATAGTACCTTGTCTGGGGTTCCATTGAATGTGAAAAGAATTTCCCCAGATCGACATTCCTGACGAAGGAGCGGATCCTTACCAAGAATTCCAAGGCCCTGATGTGGAAGAAGTTCCTGGGTTTGCACCCTATGCTGGAATAGTACCCTGCATAGGAATAGGTTGTCTGAAACTGGGGTTGCCCACATTTGGGAAAGCAGATGACAAGAAGGCATTGTTACCAAATGCATCGAACAAAGAAAATGGTGTCGAACCTACCGACATATTATGCGAAGGTGGTCCTTGACTCCTTGCTCCAAATAAACTATGGTGTGCAGAGGGGCCCAGTGGATTACTGATGTGTGCCACCGAGCGAAGGGGACGAAGGAGGTATATGACCTCCCCCATAAGGGAAAGAATTAAAAGGAGCTAAAGTGCCCCCCATGTGACCTTACAGAGGAGCATTAGAGATCCCTACCCCTAGACCTAAAGTCTGTGAAGTAGAGTAGGAAAGTACATGACGTGTACCTGAGCTAGGCATCCCGTATGAGAACAGAGGGCCTATCGCACTTTGTGGGAAAGGGGTTGTGGCCACCATTATAGACGAGATCAGACCACTGTGGCTCGGATCGGTGACGGTGGGTTAGGAGGTGGAAACTCTCTTGTGGTGACAACTGTAGTGGGAATTGAAGAATTCCTAGAGGGAGTGACAACATTTGTTTCCATTGTTGCGTGTGAGACTTTCTGGCACTCATAAGGGTGAATCGGTACAATGATGGGTGAAAAAAGATCAGTAGTTGGAGTTTTAGGTGGACCAAGAGCTTTCGCTCCAAAGTCTACAATGGTCGTTTTCTCCAGATGTTGGTCGGGCACAATTTCTTATGACCCGGTCACTTCAAAAGACCCTTGTTGGTCTATATTTCACCTTAGTGGTGGCGGGGGTGTCTCCAGTGTAACCAGTGATAGGCCCTGAAGCCTTCGTGACCAGTGGATCTCATGATCCTCCACTGTGTGAGAAGATCGAAGACTCTCTAGGGCTGTCTATTCGTTCAAAAAGCAACACACACTAACAAGTCCCTACAAGATAAAACAAGCAAACACTAAACTAATTGGAAGAACAGTTACAACAACCAACACTAGAGAAACTTACTGGTGCAAGTGCAACTCGAACACGGAAGCACCCTCCAGGTATACTCTACAAAGCATGGCCCGATGTCTATCCTAGGTACCACGGTATACTCCCGCAGTCACTTGTGTATGTCCCTAAAAAGATAGGCAACTAGGTTGCCAGCGCGTGAACAGTGACCAGGCGGGTACAGTGGAAAGTCAGCTAGACCACAATGAGCAGGGTATTGAGCCCAAAAACTGTCAAGGGTATCTAAAGCAAGTGGTCCGGAAGAAAACTGAGGACCTCGAATGGATTCGAGACCCATGAAGCTCCGTGGCAGATGCAATTGACGAAATCCAAAAACAAGCCCTCTATATGTGTTCTCCACTACGATTGGTCCAGCTTTGGAGGGGTTATCTCTGCTACCTTTCTGCACACAACCTCGTGTTTATCCCCTTTGTTATAGGGGGGTACCAGATAACTTTCACAATACTAGACTTTGATAGTCCCTAACTCAGACTCTAATGTTTGATTTTAATGACCTTGAAGAGTTTCCTCTCCAACCTAATTAAAGGCCCTAATCCCTAAACTAGTTGGTTGACCCTATAAACATAAAATTCTAATGAATTTTAGATTTAGCATTAATTTTTATGGCTTGTCTTATGTCAAAGGTTATGAAAGTGAAACTAGTGATGTTTAAAAGATGAAAGAAAAATAAACAGAAAGCTGGAAACAAAAACCTTTACTTCACTTAACTTTTAAACAACTTTTCAAACTTAAATTTTTTTTACTAAGATCTTTGAACAACAAACTCAAAGCAGGATTTCACTCAACTACGAGCTACTTATGATCTAAGTAAACCATCAATAAATTATGAAAGAAAAGACTTTTCCCTGGTTACTAATGCAAAACAACACTTTTTAACCAATCAAAGAAAACAAATGTTTTTTTATTTTATTTGAAAGCTCACAAAGAAAAAAGGAAAAATACCAACAATTCAAAACCAAGAAAGTTCCTGGGCTAAATGCAGACCGCAAAGAGTCACTGTAAAAATCACACACAAGCAACTTAAAATCAAACTCTCACACTTGTCTAAAAACCCTATAAAAGAAAATTTTGAGGAAAACTTCTAAATGAAAAAGAAATCTATTGCTGTGATCAAACCTAAGTTATTGACCGCTATGACAGAGACCCAAAAACCTGAGAGGTATAGCTCTTTTCAAAGGAAAGGATGACTACCTCACCTTCAACAAAAAACTTCTCCTCAAGCACACAACTGACAGTTCAACAACAAGTGTGTGCACGCGAGCTGCGTAAAGTCAGAGAGCGTGTACACATGTACTGACCTTATACAGGCCGCGTGTATCTCTGAAACTTTGAAACAAAATAAAAAGCCAAGCAATCTAGCCCAGGAAGATACTACTGGTACTGAAAACCAGAATCTCTTGAAGACTCAGACACTTAATTTAACAAAAAAAGAAAACAATTCAAGGGAAACTTCATAGAACAAACCAATCCAAGGTGAAACCTAAGCTATAGACTGCAAACAACAAAGACTAGAAAGATTTCCAAAAAACCCCTAAGAAGGACTAATTCTAACAGGGGAGAGGATGACTGCCTCTTTAAAAGAAATTTTCTGGAATCATACAAGCGACTGTCACCTCCTTAGCTAGCGTGTACACATGGGCAGTGAGAATGTAGGGCATAGGTACACGTGTGTAGACCTTATACAGGCCACGTGTACCTCTGTGGGTCTTGAAAAAAAATCACAGTCAAGCAAAGAAACAAAGATAACTGGTATGGAAGACCAGAATCTCTGTTAGCTTAGACTTTTGCAGAGACTTTAAAAATAGGAAAATGAAACCAGTTCTTAAAAATACCCAAAAATATCCCCAGGATCCCTAGAGATCTCCCCAGTATGGTCGCCAATTATGTTGTGAGTAGGAAATCCCTCTATGGACTAGAAATTAGGGTTGAAACATGCATGCAGAAAAGACCTAAAGATTTCTACTTTCTACCGTTGTCCCAGACCTAATCCCCATTATTCTTAAGAAACCACATGTTTAAGAAGATCAAATGAGCATACCTTATTTCGGGCGTTTGATGTAGATCCTTCCTTATGCTTGACCTCTTTTTGATTGTAGCTCTCCTCCCAAGGCTGACTTGCATTCACATAAAACAAACAACAAACTCCACATTCGTTTGATATATAGATTAATGGGTTAGAGATTCGATAAACAAGTATACAATAAACTATGAAAACCTCATATGGTGGGATGGGAAAAGTATTTCTTTATTATTAACTTCAACAAATCAACTTACAATGATGAAGCCAACTGCTGCTCCACGAACCTGGTCCTGGGCTCCTCTTCAACTGTCCTCCAACTTCTTTGCTCTATCTTTCTCTTTGCACAAGGAAGGCTAAAGGGTTGGGACAAAGGGAATATGCAATTGGGTATAGTTTCTTTACTATGATTATCCTCTTCCAAATGGGACCCCTAACCCTTCTTTTATAGGCTAGAAGAAGCTAGGTATTTAGACGAATCCTCAGCCATGCATGGCCAGAAGGTTCAGTTAACTCACCCAAAGCTGTGTGTTCCATCAACAACTTTCCTTTTTTCATGCTTTTGTAGGTACACGCAGGTTGTTTTGGGTTAGCAAGCATGTACACGCATGAAATAATAGAGCAGGGCACGTGGGCCTTTATAAAAAGTGTTTTTAAGAATATTTGTTCAACGGTGCTTTGGCAAAGAAGGAATCTGAGATGGCCTAATGCTAGATAAGCATGTCTGGTGAAAATTAGGGTTATAACAAGGAGTTTACTATGACAAGACTTTTTCTCCACTATCTTGATACACCTCTATTCATTCTATCATTGCACTAGCTGCTTCCATGGGTTGGAAGCTACACCAGATGGATGTAAAGATGCCATTTCTCAACGGTGAAATTGAGGAAGAAGTTTATATCGAGCAGCCAGAAAGATTCGTTATACACAACAAAAGATCTCATGTGTGCAGGTTGAAGAAATCCTTATATGGTCTAAAGAAAGCATCTCATGCTTGGTATGAGAAAATGGATGGATTTATAATGAGTTTGGGATTCAACAAAAGTGTTGTTGATCCGAACTTATATTATCACATTGATGACAATGAGTATTTGATTTTGGTCCTATATGTGGATGACCTTTTCCTCACTGTTTCAGAGAGACTCATTGTTGAATGCAAACAAGCATTGAATGCTAAATTTGAAATGAAGGATTTGGGCTTGATGCACTACTTCTTATGACTAGAAGTATGGAAAATGACGTATGAGATTTTCCCAAGTCAAGGAAAATTTATTGTGGAGATATTGAAAAAATTCGGTATGACAAAATGCAAATTCATTCCCACTCCAATGGTGATGGATTTGAAAAATATAAGTGATACTGATTCAGGAGAGGTAGATCCACACTTATACAGACAGTTGATTGGATCATTGATGTATCTAGTTAACACCAGACTAGATATATGCTATACAGTGAATGTGCTTAGCCAGTTTATGAGCCAACTAAGACATACACACTGGATAGCAACAAAACATGTATTGAGATACTTACGCGACATAGTTGGTTATGGCCTAAGATATGCCTCCATTGTAGACTTGAGCCTACATGGATATGTTGATGTATATTGGGAAGGAGCACAGTAGACAGAAAAATCACCTCCGGTTGTTGCTTCGCTTTAGGGTCTTCCATGGTTTCATGGTATAGCAGAAAACAGAGCTCTGTGGCATTGAGTACCACAAAGGCAGAGTACATTGCATTAAGTGTAGCAGTAAGCGAAGAAATATGGCTTCGTAAACTTATGACTGACTTATTCGATCATGAGATGGATCCCACTACTATTCATTGTGATAACCAGAGTTGTGTGAAGCTCTCCGAGAACCCTGTGTTTCATGACAGATTGAAACACATCAAGATAAAATATCACTATATCAGAGACATGGTGCAGAGAAAGAAAGTACACGTGTAGTATCTTCCTACCCAGGAGCAGATCAGAAATATATTCACCAAACCACTTGCCAAGACAAAGTTTGAGTATTTCCATGAGAGACTTGGCCTGGTGGAGAATGATTCCCTAGATGAGAGGGAGTGTTGATGATTACAACTGCGTGAGACATCCTCCAGGACATAGACCTAAGAGAGAGCCCTTGAGATGGGTGTGTGGTTCCTATCTGAGATAGAGCTGGAATGTAGTGATGGCATCCTTCTTACAAAGATTTGAGAAGAACTTCAGATGATTCTCCTATGTAACACAGTGAGAAAGGAGATCTATTGAGTTGGACGTGCCTGTGGCTAAGCACAAGGTGAACATGTGAATTCCCATGAGCTGGGTGCATCGTTATGAGATAGAGATGAAAATGATGTATTAGCCTCCTTTGAGCAGAGAGTTGAGATGATGAAAATCCATATGACTCTCTTGTGTAATGTAGTGGGACAAAATATATGTTGAGTTGGACGTGCCTGTGGATGAGCATAGGTGAACATGATCCTAGTGGTTGAGCACTAGGGAGTGTGGTTCTCCTGTGAGACACAATGAGATAAAGATATGGACATTCCTATGGATGTGCCCCTAGTCACTGAGCACTAGTGGGTGTATGATATCCCTTGCTATATTGTTCAAGAGTCAGACCTACCTGTAACCCTAATTGTAATGCAAAGGGTACAAGTCGACCCCACCTTAATGTCATAGATAATTAATGTAAAAGATAATTAATCTGGTTAATATTAATTATATTGTGAGTTAGAGAGGTCATCCCTCTTGTGCCAATAGACACTTTTTTTTACATGTCAAGTCTAATATAAGTAAAGGTAAATTCCCCATTGAGGAATCATATCTTAAGTGTGAGTTTGGAAATTTCAGCAAGTACTTCTTCTTGGGAAAAGTGTGCACCTCTCTTGGGCGCTAGTCTTCTAAGGTTTGTAAGAACCCTTTTGTTTGATAGGTTTTCTTGGTGGTGGTGGTATTTCTCTTGAATAATATAGCAAAGGATTGGTTGTGTTATCTTCCCTTGTTGACAAGGGTTTTCCAGGATACTTCTTGTGTACAGGTGCATGGTGTTTCTTCTTGTGATCTTGGTTGCTGCAAAAAAAATGTTTATGGTTTAAATAAAATGCTAAAATGGAATGAACTTCATGCTTAAACCTTGCCTATTGAAAAATCAACACTTAGGGTGTGCGGAAAGGAGTTTAAAACCCTTACTTCAAATATCTGCATATAGATGTTTGCAACTATTGGTGATAGTGGGGAGCCTATTGCTACGACATGAATTTTCTCATAGATATTTCCTTGCTGAAATATGTTGTATTAAGGCATATCTTCACTAATTTAGTAGTTTCAATGTATCTGATGTCTTCCATGACAATAATGGCATGGTCCACTATGTTGGGTATGTGTCATATTCTTTGCACGAGTAGTAGTGTCTATGTTGCACCGAGTGCGTAGGGGGGTTTGAGGGGGGGGGGAATTTCCCTGCGTGGGGCTTTAGGGGAAACACCCCCAATAGAATTTTTTTCCTCGGGAAACTTGTTTCATTTTTTTCTCGTTTTTCATGTTGCCTCAATTTTCATTTCCATTGTTGGGTGATTTTTCGGCACATGGTTTTTTGGTGATGGTTTTCTATTTTCAGTTAAGGAATTAGGGTTGTTGACTAATCCAGGTCATTGGGTTAGGGTTTTGGATGTCGCTAGCTCCTATATGTATATTGTATTTTAAACAATGTATCACTATGAATGAATATATAATATGATGGTTTTCCCAGTTTGGGTTTCCATGGAAAAATCTCTGTGTAATGTTTGTATTTGCCATTGTATATTTTTGTTCTTTTCCTAAAAATCTGTTTGCAGTAATTATCGTACAAGGTTAAAATATACACGCTAGGACCTTGGTATAGAGAGACACAATATCAAAGCTTACTGGAATTTCATCTTCTTCTACATTTTGGTTTTTGATACATTTTACAAAAGATGACGAGTCTTGTAAAAAATAGTTTATATTTCCAGAGAGGAGGATGAGAAACTTAGAAATAAATGTTTTTAGAGAGTAATTCAAAGAGCCTATCATGTTTACAATTGGTATTAAGGTGACACCATATTTATGAATCTTGGGTGCACCATATATCTAAGGCATGATAGAATTTTTTGGAGTGATCTTCTTCTTAATTGAGCCATTAAGGGATTAACACTTCATCACTGTGGACACTACAACATTTAGTTTGTTCCCAAGGTATTTATTGATTACTCTATAACTTCCACATATGAGGTGCTCCATCAGTTTGTTATGGTAATCTACTTCATCCATTATGATAGTAGTGTTCACCCTTGTTAGCTTTGAGTATCTCAATGTATTTATTATTTCTCAAATCCCATAGACATTTTCTCTCATCCCTAGACAAGTTGGTTTTTGGTGGTTTAGAGGATCTTAGCACTACCATGCATTCCTACCTAATCACTTAACATTTTCTATTTTGTTGTATATGAGGGAAGATTCAATGTTGCACACCAACTCTTCCACAAGTATCATGTTTGGGACTACCACAAAAATCAACCCTTTCTCTAAAATATTGTGTACTAGTATGTTGAATGTGACCTTTGATAAATTCACCAGAGTGCTCTACTTATTCTCTGACAATAACTTATCTACTACTATTCTTATACATGTGTAAGATAATTGTTGTGTTTCTACAGGTTGTAGTTTCACATAGTGAGGAACCATGTCCACCTGGGATTGACAGATCACCCCCTTCCTAGGTATCATGTGTTGAGTTAAATATTATTTAAATGTGAAATTTATTGTCTTATTTTGATTTAATTTCACATTTTTGTACTAATAAAAATATTATAAATGTGTATGCATGTTGTTTCATTGATTTCTAGGTCACCAATACCACCATCATACCATTCACCACTTCCCACATTCCACCCATTATTTGTCCTAGGCTACAGAGCAAGTCTTGTCCTTGGCCACTGTGCCTCGACTCTTGGGATACCACTACCTCCCCTAGGGTACTTCCATCCTTCATACTGTTGAAATATTGTAAATGTAAAGAGTATTCTATTTATTATTGAGTTATTATTCATTAGATCAATCCCCTTTTGTGGATTGATCATGTTAGGCATTGTAATTGACCAAATCCCCTTTTGTGGATTGGTCAAACCCTAAATATATTGTGCAAATTGAGAAGTTAGCCCCAAGCTAATTAAAGTGGTTTTAACCACTAAGAAGACAAGTCATCCCTGCCTAGTGAAGAGACACCTTTCCAACACTTGTCAATCTGTATAAATAAAGGAAGCCAATGCCTCATTATCTCACTCACTTATTCGCTCATCCAATGCGCAATTTTAGTAGATGTAGTTGGGAGAAGAAGAAAAAGAGAGGCACATTTCTCAGTGTTGGATATTCTCTAGTGTTTTGGTTTATTGTCTTGGAATTGAATTGGCTATCTATATTAAGGAAGTTTTTGTTGGGTTTTCTCCCCCATGAGGGTTTCCCAGGATAAATGTTGTGTATCTTGTGATTGTGTTTCTCTCAATGATCCTATCTATGCTATGGTTATCTAGTGAATTGAAAAGAATCCTAATAATAGCTTAAACCTTAACATGGTATCAGAGCTAAGTTGAAGAGAGCATCTTTCACTAGATAAGAAAAAATGTCACTATTGTCATACAAGAAAATTAGGGTTTTATATTGAAGAGGGATTTCAGCCCTAAACTCATAAAGGAAGTGATCCCTAGCCTAGAAAACTATTTGGCATCCTCAAACACACTTTTTCAGTGGATATAATCTCAGAAAGTGAAACCCTAGTTTTCACTGGTACTAGAAAACCAAAAAACCAAGAAACCAGAACCAATACCAAAAGTGCCAGTCCAAAAATCTGTTGGTCCAGTTTAAAGGGACAAAATTTGTATTTTCTAAAATCTAATTGCAACAGGCTACTTGCCTCAGCCAAGCACACCTCTTGGTAAGTTCAAAATTAAATTCTGAGCATTTTCAATTTTTGGTCATTCTCTTAGCTCTAGGTAAAGATGTCTACAAGCACTAAGCTTGTTGAAAAACTAGAAGGTGTGGAAAAATTTTGTTCCTGGAAGTATAGGATTACAATCATTCTTGAAGATAATGACCTAGCAAGATTCATTAAAGAATATGTACCAGAACCTACTGATGTTGTAGCTAAATAAAAACACCAAAAGGACACAATTAGGGCCAAAAAAATCATTGTAGATTCTATTAAAGATCACTTGAGTCCTCAAGTGGCTTCCAAGAAGACTCCAAAATAAATGTTTGATGCCCTAACTAGAATTTATGAAGGAAATAACATCAACTGAAAGATGAATCTAAGAACTCAACTCAAAAGTACAAGGATGCAAAAAGGAGAAACAACTCAGGAATATTTCTCTAGAATATCATAATTCATGGAACAACTAGAAGAAATTGGTGATACTCTATATGAAGATGAACTCATAATGACACCCCTTAATGGTCTCACAAGACCTTGGGATGCATTCATCCAAAATATTTGTGCCAGAAAGGAGAAACTACACTTTGACAGTCTTTGGGAAGAATGTGTTCAAGAAGAAGCAACAATAGCTAACCAAGAAGCAATACTATCAACAGATGAATATAAATCCATATATTATCATACCAAAGGAGGAAGGAAGAGGTCTTACTTCCATAAATAAAATCACCAACATAAGGAGTCTCATCCCCCAACCAAATTCATACATAAAAAATCTCACCCTCCAAGAAGATTCCAAAAGTTTCAGAAAGGTCAAAGAAGAGAAAAAGATTTATCATCCTACCAATGTTACCATTGTGACAAGATGGGACATATTTCTAAGAATTGTCCATCTAGAAGAGAAGAATACAATAAGATAAAAAAGAGGCACCATGCCCATATAGTTGAATATGAAGAGCCACCCACAAAGATGATAAAAGAATAGATTGAAGACTATGTCTTAATCTCTGTCCTCTTAAGATCAATGTCACCTGGTGAGGACACTTGGCTCATAGATTGTGGTGCTTCCAAGCACATGAATGGTCAAAGAGACATTATCTCTTTCCTTACAAAAAAGAACTTTCCCTAGAAAGTTACACTTGGAGACGATTACTAGTACCCTATCAAAGGAGTAGGATAATCAAATTACAAACTTGATTCAGGGACCCCAATGAAGATGAAGGATGTACTATATGTACCAGGTTTGACAAAGAACTTACTTTCTATCACAAAATTAGATAAGAAATGCTTTAGAGTTTATTTCATATATGGAGAAGTTCTTATGTGGCCCAAAGGAAAAACCATGGAAGAAGCAATTGTTATTGGAAAAGAAGAAGGTGTCTTGTATAAACTAAAAGGTCACTTAGAAGTAGCCTTAACTCATTCCATTGAGAATCCATGTGAACTTTGGCATAGAATATTATCTCACATTAAATACAAGGAATTACCATATATAATCAAGGAATTCACAGGTCTAAAGGAATGGTTAACCATGAAGGCATATGCAACAGATGTGCACAAGGAAAGAACATCAAGAACCCTTTCCCGAAGAGAGAAAAAAGTAGGAGTCCTAGAGCTCATTTGCTCATATGTATGTGGCCCAATGCCATAAAATTACATCAATGGGTATGTATACTATGTGTCTTTTATTGATGACTATTCTTGCAAAACCTGGGTTTACTTTTTGAAATCAAAAGATGAAGTGTTCGGTAAATTAAAGGAATTCAAAGCCTTGATAGAGAATCTCTCTGAAAAAAATATCAAGATAATCAGGTTAGATAATGGAGGAGAATACACCTCAAAATAGTTTATAAAATTTTGTAAATATGTCAGGATCAAGAGGGAGCTCACCACTCCCTACAATCCTCAACAAAATGGTTTAGCAGAAAGAAAGAACAGAACTATAATGGAAGCAGTGAAGACTATGATCCATGATCAAGATCTTCCAATGAGCTTATGGGAAGAATCATTAAGAACAACAGTGTATGTACATAATATATTGTCCCATAGTGCACTTGGGTTCAAGACCCTTGAAGAGATGTTCTCTGGAAATAAGCCAGAAGTAAGCCATCTCAAAATATTTGGTTGTCCCATATTTGTACACGTTCCAAAAGAGAAGAGAACCAAGCTGGACCCTTCAGGAAAGAAGGAAATATTTGTTGGATACCGTGACATATCCAAGGTCTTCAGAATATACATACCTGGTTACTATGATATTGAGATCAATAGATATGTAACCTTTGATGAAGATGCAGTGCTCAAGAAATCAAGAAGATGCCAGCTTGAAGAAGTATATGAAGAAGAAATTGTGGCTCCCGGAGTTGCAGAACTAGTGAGGGAGGTCATAAATTCCCATGATGAGGATATTCTAGAAGATCATGACATAATAGAATCTCAAGAACCTCCCTAGATGATGATCTCCCACAAGATAAATCCAGCCTGGGCAAGGGAACTTATTCAAGATGGAGAGAAGTATGGTGCCCATGAAGGAACCATGAGACAAGTCAATAAACCCAAGACATTCTCCAGTTATATGGCTTTGATGTGTGATATCTTAGAGAAGGAGCCTAATTTCTTTGAAGAATACATTCAAAAGAAATAATGGGCAGATGCTATGACAAAAGAATACCAATCCATTATAAAGAATGATGTATGGGAAATAGTTCCTAGACCAAAGAGCAAGGATGTGGTATCTTCCAAATGGCTATACAAGATAAAACATGTTGTTGATGGAAGTATTGAGAAATATAAAGCAAGGTTTGTTGCTCGTGGATTTTCTCAAAAGGAAGGCATTAACTATGAAGAGACATTTGTTCTTATAGATAAATACTCTTCAATCAGAACCATCATAGCCCTTGCAGCTAAGATGAAGTGGATGTTACACAAGATGAACGTGAAAACAACTTTCTTAAATGGTGTCATTGAAGAAGAAGTATATATAGAAAAACCTCAAGGATTTGAAGTAGAATACAAAAAGACTCATGTATACATATTGAAGAAGGATCTATACAGATTGAAACAATATCCTAGAGCTTGGTATGGAAGAATTGGCAGTTTTCTAATGAGCTTGGGATTTACCAAGAGTAAAGTAGATTCTAACCTTTACTTCAAGGTTATGAATGATGAGCCTATTATATTTTTGTTGCATGTGGACGACTTATTTATAACTGGAGAAGAAAAACTCATCATTGATTGTAAGAAGAAGCTCACTGCATAATTTGAGATGAAAGACCTTGGCCTAATACACTATTTCTTAGGTCTTGAGGTCTGACAGAGCCCAGAGAATATCCTCCTTAACCAAGGGAAGCATGCAATTGAAATATTGAAGAGGTTTGATATGTTGGAGTGAAAATCCATGAATACACCCATGGAAACAAAGTTGAAGCTCTTGGTTGACACTTCATTAGAATTGATTGATACTACATTGTACAGAGAAATCATTGGGTCATTGATGTATCTGACAAGCACCAAGACAAATATATGTTTTACTATGAACACCTTGAGTCAATTTCTGGTAGAGCCTAGACGTGTTCACCTAGTTTCTACAAAAAAATTGATGAGGTACCTTAAGGGTACATTAGATTTTGGTCTCAGTTATAATGGAGATCATGAGTTTAGATTAAGTGGTTATACCGATTCATATTGGGCTGGAAGTGTCTCTAACAGAAAAGGCACTTCAGGATATTATTTCAGTCTAGGATCAGCCATGATCTCATGGCAAAGTAGGAAGCAATCAAGTATTTCTCTCAGCACGACAGAAGCAGAATACATTGTTGCATGTTCCACAAGTTGTGAAACCATATGGCTTCAAAAGTTGTTGACAGATCTATTCGATATGGAGATGGAAGAAACCGTGATTCTATTTGATAACCAGAGTTTCATAAATATGACAGAGAACCCTGTGTTCCATGACAAGTCAAAATACATAGAAATCCAATATCATTACATCCGTGATATGGTGCAGAGAGGAGCCATAAATCTCTAGTATGTTAGCATGGATGACCAAGTTGCATATGTGTTGACCAAGCTTCTATCCCGTGTAAAGTTTGAGCACTTTTGAGATAATATTGGTGTAGTCTGAAAGGACCTCCCTCGAAAGGGGGAGTAGTGTTGATTCTAGCCTTGTGCTGAAGATTTCCAGCTTCATGTTGATGTTGTTGTGATGCCAACCTCGTGCTAAATATTTCCAACTTCGTGCTGATGTTATTGTCATGCCAACCTCGTGTTGAATATTTCCATCTTCGTGTTGATGTTGTTGTGATGCTAGCCTCATGCTGAAGATTTCCAGCTTCATGCTAAATATTTCCAGCCTAGTGTTGATGTTGATGATGCTCCAGCCTTCGTGTTGTGATACTGTTGTTGTTGATGCTGTATCAGTCTTGTTCTATTATTGATGATGATGATGATGTATTAGTGTTATACTAATCCATGTTGACACATATGATGATGATGCGATTCTAGCTCCATGTTGTGGATGAAGATATTGATGATGAGAAAAACTTTCGATGATTTATAGATATGCCAGTCAATGTTCAGATGTTGTTTATGTTGCTTCCCTCTCTCTCTCTTGATGATGTTGTGGAATACCCTTATTTTTAAGAGGGAGTGTTGAAATATTGTAATTACAAAGAGTATTCTATTTATTATTGAGTTATTATTCATTAGATCAATCCCCTTTTGTGGATTGATCATGTCAGGCATTGTAATTGACCAAATCCCCTTTTGTGGATTGGTAAAACCCTAAATATATTGTGCAAATTGAGGAGGTTTTAACCACTAAGAAGAAAAGTCGGACCTGCCCAGTGAAGAGACACATTTCCAATGCCTTCCAGTCTATATA
The DNA here is from genome assembly GCA_009831015.1 of Picea engelmannii. Taxonomy (NCBI): domain Eukaryota; kingdom Viridiplantae; phylum Streptophyta; class Pinopsida; order Pinales; family Pinaceae; genus Picea; species Picea engelmannii. Next base: position 685,450 of record ML788441.1, read on the forward strand.
AATAGAGGAATCCAATGCCTCATTATCTCACTCACTCATTCGCTCATACAGTGCGCAAGTTTGGTAGATGCAATTGAGAGAAGAAGGAAGAGAGAGGCACATTGCTTAGTGTTGGATATTCTCTAGTGTTTTGGTTTATTGTATTGGAATTGTATTGGCTATCTATATTAAGGAATTTTTTGCTGGGTTTTCTCCCCCATGAGGGTTTCCCAAGATAAATGTTGTGTATCTTGTGACTGTGTTTCTCTCAGTGATCCTCTCTATGCTATGGTTATCTATTAAATTGAAAAGAAACTTAATAATATCTTAAACCTTAACACATACAACCAATGGGGGTTTATCACCACCATCCCCATCATTTTTTCCATTCCATCCATCCATAGTGGTTGCACCTATACACCACCAACTAGACCACCTTGTTGTATCCCACGCAATTTCATCCACTCTGGTTGCACCACTTTGCTCTCATGCTTCTCCCTGTCTATCATCTGGCGTGGATACTGTAGTTGATGCAACAACATATCTTACATTGAAGATGTTAAATTTGGCAACATCGATAGTCATTCTCCAATGAGAGGCCATATGGGCCACCCTGAGGCTAGCCAGGGAGATTTGGAGAATCAACCAGTCTTGTGAGGTATTGACAAAATCCAGGGGGAACAGACAACCTCTATGAGTCAAACCAAAAGTCAGGAAGAATGAGATGCTATGTGATTCTAATGAAAAATTCAGGGGGAATGTACAGCCTCTATGAGCATAGATAGTCTAGTGCAAAAGTCAGGGGGAACGTACAACCTCTGTGAGCATAGACAGACTAGTGCAAAAGTCAGGGGGAACATACAACCTTTGTGGGCCTAGTCAAACCTTGTGAGCCTAATCAAACATTCAAAGTTAGGTTGAATGTAAAATTCCTATGAGCTAAAAACAAACGATATTCCTAATATTGCAAATGATGTAATTGTATTGATCTAGTGCGTTGGCACCTGTAAACATTATCCACCATGAAGAGAATTTCGAATTGCCTTGTCAAGAGTTGTACCTAAAGTCTTGAGTCTAGTTCTATGTTAGAACTAAAGTGTAATGTTGATTTGCAACTAAAGTCTTGAGTCTAGTTCTATTTTTAGTAATGTTGAGATGCAACTAAAGTATTGAGTCTAGAACTAAAGTGTAATGTTGAGTTGCAACTAAAGTCTTGAGTCTAGTTCTAT
>ML788441.1:686707-708153 GCA_009831015.1 Picea engelmannii
TGAGTTGTAACCAATCTCAAGTCTAGTTCTAAAGTTCGAACTAAAGTGTCATGCTGAGTTGTAACCAATCTCAAGTCTAGTTCTAAGTTTGAACTAAAATATGAAGCTGAGTTATGACTAATGCATGCAATCAGGTTACTATTTCGAGCTTCTCCTCTTCCCCTCTTCAGCCTATATAAGAAGAGGTTGAACACTCTCCTCAATACAGTTTTGCAACACAATTTTGAAACAGAGTTTTCATATGGAGGTTGAGGGTGAAGTAATAGAGGAGCACATTAGTGATAAAGAGGCAACATATCAAAGGTGTATTTCAGCAAGGTCTTGTAAGTCTTTGTCAGGTCAGATTCATCTTGGAAAGCTCTTTGAGAGAAGTACATTCATGGTGGATATTTGTAAGAGATCTTACATTATTAATGTAATAAAGGAATATTGTTTGCTGGGGTTTTTCTCCCTATACAGGGTTTCCCCTGGATATATGTGTTGTTGATATGCATGCTTACTTATCTACATAATTATTTCTATTCGATTATGATTTGAAATTGTTGAAGTGTATTAAGCTGGAATCAAAGTATTAAAGAAAATAAAAGAATTAATCCGCATAAGAAATCAAGATCATAATTTAACATAAGCAATTTATATAGTCGAGTGCTCCACCTAAGAGGGAATATCCACTATTGTCTGAGTTATTCATAGTGAGATCATTCGTTGATGAAATTTTTATGTATCATTAATGAAATTTATTTTAGGCATTTTTTATTAAATTTTATGCTTTGATTCTTGTGACTAGTGTAGGGAAACATAAAAAAAATATTAAGGTTGCGAAAGAGGGAAATACCTTCATGACTGAAAAATCATATATGGTGAGTTTTCTTGGTTAGATTTATAAGGAATCATTTTGTAAATGTGTTAATTCATTGTGGAAAAAACTTATAAGAATTTTGTTTCTTTGTCTAGTCTCCAGAGAGATGAACCACACTTAGGTGAAAAAAGACTCGAGCTCTTACACTGAGTAAGAGAAAAAATATTGAATTTTGATATGCACATGATAATGGCAAGGGTGGTAGTGTTCAATGAGTGACCAATGAGTTCCATTTTGTATATAAGGCACGATATGTCATTCATGCATGTTTGGGAACTTGCTTTCATTTTGTATATTGGGCATGATATGCCATTTTGTAAAAAATGTACAATCTCTCTCGATATCATATGTGGTGGTTTTTCTTGTCTATAGTTATAAAGAATCAATTTGTGAGTGTGTTAATTCATTGTGGAAAAAACTTATAAGAATTTTGTTTCTTTGTCTAATCTCCAGAGTGATGAACCACACTTAAGTGAAGAAAGACTCAAGCTCCTACATTGATTAAGAGAAAAAATACCGACTTTCGATATGCACCTAATAATGGAAAGGGTGCTAGTGGTCAATGAGTGACCAATGAGTGTCGTTTTGTATATAAGGCAACATATGCCATTCTTGAGAGAGAGAGAGAGATTTCATGGCACATGTTCTATGAATTGAAGTGTTTGTTTATTTGATGTTGATGAATGAGTATGATGATGATGATGATGATGATTTACCCCTATACATTTAAATTATGTGTAATGCATTCAACACTAATTATGTACACTTTCACCTGATGATGATGTTATTCAAGGTGCATTACCTCCTTTATCCTATTAAGTTACACACATGTTCAATGTCATATTCCTCATATGGGCCTAAATGAAACCTAATTTAGATGTCTTATTGGATTCTTTAAGTCACATATCTTAGGTTGAGTCTCATTGATTATTTAAAGTCTTGAAATCCCTAAAAGTTTATTAATTCAAAATATTAAATCCATCATAAAACATGCTCAGTCATTAGGGTGGTTGGGTAAGCCTTCTTATGTCTTAATAATATTTTTATGGTATAATTAAGAGATCAAACCACATGAATCCCCAACTTATCCCACATAATTAATTTGGTCAAACAATGTTCCCAAATCATTCAAATTGGAAATCATTATATATTTCTATGTGAAAAATTCTCCCATAACCAACTCTAGAGTGGGGACTATCCTAAAACTAGGCTACTTGGGGGTGTTTAAGTAATCTAATTGCATACATGTGTATTCCACACTAGAATACAACCCTATTGGTTTTATTTCTACGTAGTGGATCAACATGTATATGGAGTTTGGTGTTACCTATTTTTAAATGTGTTTTTTTAAACATTTTAACTAATTTCCTTTCAACATGCTTCTCCTCTTCTATTTTATACACGTGATACATTTGATCACATGCACATTGTACAAGGAACCACCATTCAACTTACGTACTTTCATTTACTACACCAAATTAGTGATATTTGGATTCACTATAAGTAGGTAGAATGAGAGTTCCCAAGTATGAATGATAGCCTTATATCTCTTGTATACCATCTTAGATTATCCCTCGCCATTTTTGGTGATATTAGGATTTTAGGAATGTGAGTTGTGCTCATAACATCCCTTAGACATGGTGAAACCAATGAGAAAGAAAGAAACAACTAATGTTCAACATCTCTGTGAACATGAATAATGAAATACCCAAGCATGAGATTCAATTCGACAATGTAATATTTGTTAAAACTAACTATCTACTTCCTTATGTTGTTAATACATAAAATAACATAATAATCTGGTGTATGGGAATTGTGATGTTTGATGTGCAATTTCATCAATTTCAAGTCCTCAAATGAAGTATTCATATTTGAGCATTGTTTGTCTTGCAAAGAGGATGGAAGAAACAAGTAAATAATGATGGGAAAAACTAATACTCTAGTATAATTCTCCCAAGCTTGTATATTTTCCGCACACAATATTATGGATGGAAGTTTTATTATAAAACATAAACTCAATCTTGAAGAAACCCTCTTGAAGGATACAAGCTTGGAAGCTCTTTTTCTCTTCACTATGGGAATGTAAACTAATCTGGAAGTAATGGCATATAACTCATAATCTTGGAGTTAGTTTCTCACATATCTCTCAATCCTTCAACAAATCGATGGGTTTACTCACATATCTCTCAATCACTTGGTTTGAATTCATAGAAGATCCTTTCATTGGTTAAGAAGATGTACAAGGCTACCAAGTGAGTGATGTGATTCTAGAAATTTACCAAAGCAGGTAAAATATTTCACTTAATGGATATACCAGAATTCATAACCAATGATCCGCTCTATAGAGGTACATCACTGGTTTGGGAGGCCAACAAACCTTCCAAGTGATAATATTTTTCAAACATGTGCAAAAATTGCCTCTAGGACCGAGAAAAGATACTAGAATGATCAAGCAAATGAAGTCTACATTTCATGGTTATTAAAAAATAATTGTGAAGATGATACATTAAAAAAATCATGGCCAAGCATTAAATTAGTAGCTCATTTGTCTCTTCATTGGTCATTATGAATGTCTTGGCCTCCAACAATTTCACGATGATGCACAATTTCACGATGAGCCAGTGCTTTGCAAAATCAACCCCTTTGTGCAAAAATTGCATTGTTCCTTACTTAGCAAAGCCCTAGTTCTTGAGATCGTTGAATAAAACAATTTTTGGGCAATGGAATAACAAGAGATGGATTCTCTTAGTTGTAACCCGGTGTTATAATTTCAACACAATCAACGGTTCATTTATCCGAGTCACAATTAGAGTTTTATGACGAGTTGCAACTCGCTTCCTATTGTTAGATTAGAAAAAAATGCAATAACATACACCAAAGAATCTAACGAGTCTAATCTCCTATGAAAATCATTAGATAAATGAGTAAATTAGAATGTAAGAAATAAAGAGACAAGAGAGGAAATAGTTTACATGGTAAAACCCCAATGTGGGGCAACATCCTTATAAGTTGGTCTTTTATTCTTTAGGTAAACTCTCCAATATTACAATGCTTGGGAATCCCCACATATGCATTAACTCACTCTAAAGTTTTCAATCTTACCCCTAAAGGGCCTCCTTCAACTTGATTATATATGAGAGACTGAAAGGCGAACAATTCACATGATACATGTGGGATAAACCTTTTTTACAAGATAGATAGTTATTGAAGAATAACTTGAAAAAATGTGAGACCACTAGGCAATCATTAGCACATTCTAACATTCCCCCTTAATGGTGACTAAACGGATAGAATCACAATTGGAGGAAGAAGAATATTATGCCAATATGAGGTATCACAAGTCTAATGATTCTTCATTGTGTGTACAGATGCCTCAAAATGATGTTCTAACAATCAATGTAATGATACGCTATACAATAGTAAATGTGGCCACTAGACAATCATTACATGATGGTCTTAATTAACAAATTTAGAATATGAAGATGGCCCTTTGTAACATCATGTCACTGAGTGTTGTTGTTTTGATTTTTTATGGTGTTCATACAAGGAAGAAATATTCACAGAGGTGGACTCATCAAAATCGTCCATTCTAGTTGCATGGGTTTGAAAAAAAACTAGTGGACATTGACACCCATCGAGTTCATTTGGGATCAATTTTGATTCCTTTAAGCCCTCACTTAGCCTCAGAGTTTTGGCCCAAATAATTCAATAGAGTAGGTGGGAATCCCTACATTGATATCCAACAAAAACTTAGTTCATGGACCACCGAGGGTTTTGTTGTAGCATATGACTACATGGGGTTTTTGTTGCAGTTCGACCATTTTTTCAACAAGTGTTTTGGATGATATTGATTTGTTTATCCCAGGTGAATCATTGTTGGGCATTCTTTGTTGTTGGATATTGTGAGACAGAATAAGATCAAAATTGAGGGCGTGAGACAGGTAGATTGTTGCTATAAATCAATGTAGAGAGTTGATGTTTTGTAGATATGGTACTCGTGGCTCATATCATTGGTTCATTTATTGTTTGAGGGTGTCGTTGCTCATGGATTTGATATATAATTTTTCAACATAGATTTTCCCTTAGATCATTGTGCACCCAGAGAATTGGATCACTATTTGCAACAACACGTGGCCTCTATAACAATCATGGCAGTTGTAATTTGAACATTGATAGTCATTTTGCATTGGTTCTTGATGGTAGAAAGTGTCTTCTCTTGCACTTTATTGAGGATCTGGTAGAAAAATGTAAACGGGTTTCATTCGAACATTGTTGGTCATTTTGTGTTGGTGTCCCTAGATGTAATCTAGTGTCAGGAGTCCAATGTAATTGACAGTTTGTTAATCTGGTCCTCGATTAGATTTTTATGGTGAGTTGCAACTCACTTCCCGAAGCCATTCATGGACACATTGAGAATTTGGTTTGGGGGCATAAAATCCAAAATGAGTAGTAGAATTGAGTTTCATAAGATCTCATAAGTGTGTTTAGCCAAGGCCCATGTGAGAATGCTACCCAAAATCGTCCAAGCCAATTCTTTTCAAAATCCACCCCTTCATGCAAAATTTGCATTGTTCTTTACTAAGAAAAACCGTGGTTCTGGAGATCATTGAATAAAAAAAAATCATGCAATGCAACCATAGAAGAGGTGTGCTTCTAGCTATAACCCAGTGTCAGGATTCCAATGCAATTGAAAGCTCGTCCATATGAAACCTAGTTAGATTTTAATGGTGAGTTTCATCTCACTTTCTTAAGCCATTCAAAGACACATTAAGAATTTGGTTGAGGGACACAAAATCCAAAATAATTAGCAGAATTGAGTTTTGTAAGCTCCCACATATATTTTTGGTCAAGACGCACATCAATACACTACCCATAATCACCCTAGATAATGTTTTACAAAATCAACCCCTTAGTGAAAAAATAACATTGTTCCTTACTAAACAATGCCCTAGTTCCAGATATCATCAAAAAGAATAATTTTCGGGCAATGGAATCATAGGAGAGGGGTACCTCTAGCTGTAACTTGGTGTCAAGAGTCCAACATAATTGAGGGTTCATCAATCCAAGTCTTAGTTTGTTAAGCCCTAAATTAGGTCACATTACCCCTCATTAGGGAATATTACATTAGTATTGTTATTTTATTTATGTTGGCTTGGGTCCATTAGTTGTAATTGTACCCCCTAGTCTCCTATATACACCAAGGAGACCTTTTCATTTGGAATCATCTTGTATTTTTGAATTAATATGATGTATAATGAGGTTTCCCCCTCGAAGAGGATTATTATCTGAATTTATCTCTTTGTCAAGGCATGGCATACTTATTATGAGGTTTTTATGCTATTTTGGATATTTGGTTCTTAACATTTGGTATCAGAGATAGACAATCCTCGAGATTGTCTTCTTCAAAAAAAGTCTTCTTGAAATTTTCATTACAACTTTGTTTCCGAAAGGTTTTGGGATCTCAAATGTATATAGTGTAGAGGAGACATATAGATATAACTTGGGTCCAAATTTAAGATCTTGGTTCGCTATATTTTTCGAGATACATATTGTCCAAGTTAGGGTTTTTGACTAGTCCTTAAACTAGCCCGAAACATTTATTCTTGGAATTTTCTCTCCCAATTGTTTTCATATTAGTTTTAGGTTCTAAAACTTTTATGGTACGAAGGAGGAATAATGAAGTACCTTGTGTTCAAATTTCAGCCCTTGATTCATTGTACATTGAAATTTATTCTCCGAGGAAATTAGGGTTTTTGGATGCTCCAAAATTCAGTCTAAAACAAATATTCTTGGAAAAAAGGTTATATGTGAAGCTACAAATATCCAAATTGAGTGAGACCTGATCCATTTGTTAGGGTACGGACCGAAGTTTTACTAGTGCAAATTTCACGTTCTGAAGTGAAGACAATGGCACGAGGTAGGCCATACAAGTTCGCTCTCCTAAAAGGGAAAAAATCAACACATCTTGGGAAATTTATCATAAAATTCTCTTGGAATATCCAATCTTGGTCTAATCTATGGGGTTGGAAAGACGACACATCAGGATACCCCGAGGAAATTTTTTAGACTCATAAGGTGTAAGTTACCAGATCTATTATATTAGTAGAATAGAGAAATCATGCAGAGAATAATACCGAGATAACAACATAATACATAAATATTGCAGAGATAACAATAGAGCAACAAATTATATGGAATCACAACACCATAATTATACCTTTATTTATAGGAAACAATGTTCACTTACCTCTTCGAGGGGGAAACCTCTAGCAGAGCAGATCTCTATTACAATAATTTTCCAAGACAACTTCTCATACCCTGTACTCTATTTATACTAAATCTATCTATCCAAAAGAACAATATAGAGGAAGATCCTTCTAGAAGCGAAAGCTTCTATTAGGTCTTATTACAATTGATTTATTCCTCCTTATTGCTAGGCCTTATTAATATTGAACTTTATTACATGGAAATATATTATTCTACCCACTTGAGGGGTTAGGTAGGTTAGGTCCCTAACATGCCCTCCCCCTTAAAATCATCCTTGTCCTCAAGGATTGAGATGAGAAAATTGTTGCAGAATGTTAGTTGGCTTCAAGGTGGCATCTGCAGGATTTTAATATTTACACTAGAATAACACTTCCTTGATGGTGCACTGGCGAAGACGACGCTCACGTTGGTCCAAAAATTCTTGTGGCTGCAACCAGATGGATCCTTCTTCATCCAACTTGGGAAGGTTGGTTTGTGTATGGCACTTAGTTCCAATCACCTTCTTTAAGCAGGATACATGAAAAACATGATGGATCTTAGAAGAAATAGGCAAAGCTAACTGATAGGCCACCTGTCCCATGTGCTTGAAAACTGTATAAGGACCATAAATTTGGGTGCCAGTTTCTAACAATGTTCAGCCTTGAGTGAATTTTGTTTATAAGGTTGCAGTTGAAGAGATACCTGGTCTCCTTCAAAAAATTGATGTTATGAGCAACCTTGATTAGCTTGTTTCTTCATGCGATTATGATCTAGGACCAAATTCTCTTTGAGGGTATGGAGAATAAATTCTCGCACTGTAAGTGTTTGGTCAACCGCTTGAACCTTTGAGACACCTAGCTTGTAGGAGAGAACAAAAGGTGGCTTTTGGCCATATACTACTTCAAAATGAGTCATGCGAGTAACGATATGGTAAGAAGTGTTATACCACCATTCAAATAATGGTAACCATTGAGCCCATTGATTTTTCCTTTCAGAGGCAAAACACCTCAAATAAGTCTCTAAACACTTGTTGACAAATTCAATTTAACCATTAGTCTCGGGATGATAGATGGTACTAAGATGCAATTGGGTGCCATATAGCCTGAACAATTCTTGCCAAAAATTGCTGGTGAAAGTGGGGTCTCGATAAAAAATAATATAATGAGGCATGCCATGAAGCTTGAAGATATGATCCATGAAAATTTGAGCCACAATGGATGTAGTAAATGGATGTTGAAGAGAAAAAAAATGAGCATACTTGGAAAGACTATCAACTACCACCATGATGATTGACTTATTTCCTAATATAGGTAATCCCACAATGAAATCCATAGAGATGTCCCTCCAAATAGTGGGTGGAATCAGAAGCGGTTGGAGCGTTCTAGGGACTTTGATTGTTTCTCCCTTGTTACGTTGACAAACATCACATTCTTCCACAAAAGTGTGAACGTCCTTTTTCATACCATCCTAGAAAAAAGAATGACCCTGTCATAGGTTTTGGTAAACCATGAGTGCCAAACTATGGGAGTAGCATGAAGCTCATAAAGCATCGTGGATTTAAGTTGGGACTGTTTACTTAAATATAAACGACCTTTGTAGCGAAGCTCATCATTGTGCCAAGAGTACCTAGGGGAAACTGGAGAATTGTCTTGCAATTGTTGGATTACATGTGAAATTTTAGGATCTTATAGCCATTCCTGGAAAACATCTTGGAGCCATTATGGTACAATGAAGGATAGGGAGAATAGGGACCCTTCATCTTCATATTTTTGAGAAAGAGTGTCAACAACCAAATTTTCTTTACCTTTATTGTAAATGATCTCATAATCATATCCATAGAGCTTAGTTACCCATTTTTTTTCTCTAGAGAGGAAGGTCATTGCTACAGAAAATACTTGAGGCTTTGATGATCTGTCTTAATTTGGAAGCATTTCCCCAAGAGATAAGGGTGCCAGAGATCCACTGCATGAAAAATAACCAACATTTTTTTTTCATAGATTGATTGGCCTAAATGGATTCCTGACAATTGTTTGCTGGTAAAGGCCAAAGGTCTACCCTATTGCATAAGGAATGCTCCAATTCCTCTCCCGAAGGCATCACATTCTAGGAAAAAGTTTTTTGTGAAATCAGGAAGGGCCAATATTAGAGTAGTGCACATAACTGCCTTCAATTCTTGAAAGAACAATTCAACTATGGGATTCCAAGTGAAAGAATTCATTTTAAGTAGAGTAGTGAGAGGTGCCACAATCTTTCCATAATTTTGAACAAACTCGTGATAATATCCTATTAAACCTAGAAAACCATGCAAGATTTTGATATTCTTGGGGTGAGGCCAATCCTGTATTGCTTCAATCTTCTTAGGATCCACTCAGACACCATCCTTGCCAACAATATGACCCAAGTACTCTACTTCCAAGTGCCAAAGGCACATTTAGAGTGTTTGAGGAAAATTTGATGCTGAGAGAGTAGATGAAGAATTTGATCCACATGGGCAAGATGGGATTGCCAAGTTTTACTATAGATGAGAATATCATCAAATAAAACTAAGATAAAATGATGGAGAAAAGGACAGAAGACATGATTCACGAGGCTTTGGAAGGTGGAGGGGGAATTACACAGGCCAAAGGGAATGACCAAGAACTCATAGAGACCTTCATGAGTTCGAAAGGCCATCTTGCATATGTATCTAGTGGTAGCTAGAACACATATCAAGTTAAGTGAAATACTGAGCACCACTCAAATCATCCAAGATATCATCAATGACAGGAATGGGAAACTTGTCATTGATGGTGAGTTTATTGAGGGCACAAAATTCAGGAAACATGCACCAAGCACCTTCTTTCTTAAGTACCATGACCACAGGAGAAGAATAAGGGCTGGTACTAGGGTGGATAACACCCACTTGTAGCAATTCTTGCACTATTTTCTCAATTTTATTCTTTTGGGCAAAGGGATGAAGATAAAGGAGAACATTGGGAGGAAGAATTCCAGGAAAAAAGGGTATGTAATGATTATGAACACCACGAGAAGGCGGAAGTCCCTGAGGAGTGGAAAAAATAGCTTGGTGTTTGGAGAAAATAGCTTGGAGGTTAGGATGCACAAAGGGTGTCTCAACAATGTGAATAGAATGGAGTTGAGAAATAATAGCGGAGTGACCTTTCTTGAGGATATTTTCCATGTGATGGGAACCGATGATCTCAGGAAAAATAGCTATGATACCTTGGAAGTGATACCTTTTTCCCTCCTGTTGGAATTGCATGGTTATTTCCTTAAAACCCATAAGAATGGGACCCAAAGTGCATAACCATTCAACACCTAGCACAATGTCAAAACCACCCATCTCAATGGAAAACATATGATATTTCAGGTGGTAATTTCCAATTTGAAGATGTACATTTTCAAAACGCCCACCACATTTCATGGCCCCACCATTGGATATCATTATTTGAAAATTATTGACAACACAAATATAGCAATTGGTTTCCTAGAAATGCGACGATGAATAAAATTGTGGGTTCTACCACTACCAACAAGGATGATGACCTTCCTATTGTTAATATAGCTAATGATCTTGAGGGTTTATGGAGAAAAGAAGCTAGTGAGGGAATGCAAGGAAATGAGTGGTTCAACTTCAGGTGGGTCAACGGACTCCTGGGTAGCATTAGGAAGGGAGGGCTCTTCAACAAGTGGAACTATCACATCTTTGTCGAGAACATCTTCGGAAATGGCCACAAAACATTTTTGTTCCTTACACTTGTGCCTCGGAAAATATTTTTCATCATAATTATAGCAAAGACCCTTCAATTGGCGTTCAACCATTTCATCCCTAGTTAATTTGTGGACCTTAGGGGGAGTGACAGGGAGGTTAGGATTAGTGGATTGAGGAAGAGAAACAAAAGAGGGATTTTTTTTTCTGGGAAAAAACAACTTGTTGGGCCTCTTTAGCACATTTAGTAGCTTCCAACCAAGTCTAAGGGAAGGCCATGAGAACTTGGGATCATATTTCATCCTTTAGGCCACTGATAAATCATTCACAAAAGAAATCATCTGACATACCCTCAGTTCGAAAGGACAAATGTTCAAAAGCATTTTTAAAGTCTTCCATTGTGCTTAACTATTTCAACTTGGTCAAATGACCGAGATAGCGGGTATCAGTGTCAAAGCGGTCATAGTGCTCTGCAACAAACTGGGTCCACACAATATACCCCTGACATGAATTTTTATGCCATTGTCACCATTGCCATCGTTTAGGATCTAGATAAAGGAAAACTTAGCAAAGTTTGGCCAACTCATCAGTAATACCATGCAGAGAAAAATAATTCTCCATTTGAGTGACCCAACCCATTGGATCAAAGACATCAAATATATTGACCTCGACGCGAGGAAGATGGGGGTCATGTTGAAAGGAGTTGGATTGAAAATGCAGATAATGAGAGGAATCAACAACATCGGGTTGGTCTAAGGAGGAAGGACCTGAAGGGCGGTTCAACAACTAGTTGAAAACAGACTGGAGGGTGTTAAATTGGTTTGTGAAGTTGGCTTCCATGGTGTCAAATTTGTTCTTGACTTGGGCCTTGAATTATGCAAGGAGGGAATTGGTAGAGCCAATATTAGATGTTACGTGATTGATGGAATCTTGTAGGTCTTGGTTGTGAGTGGTGGCCATTTGGAGAGGGGAAGTTCAGGTAAGGAAAATTGGGTGGGTGGCACCACAAAAAATGACTTATAAGTGATAGGTACCATAATGATTAGGGAGAGAAGGGAAGTATAATGGAATAGGTGGAAAAATAGGGAGGCTGAGAAGGGTTCGGGTCCACTAAAAAAAAAAAAAGATAAAAAATGAAAGGTATGTCTAGGATCAGGGAGAAAAGGGGAATCCAAAGGGATAGGTACCAAATAAGTGTGTCCATGGGAAAACTATTCAGGGTTTCTACAGACAAGGATTTTCCCTATGCTATAGCTCTTTGATATACGTGCATGGTCCAACAATATTACTCGACCCAATATCTTAGGTCACCAAATATGGAGGCTAGACTGTTCCCTTAGACGTACTACTCGACTACCTAGGTAATAGATATTATCTTCCCGAGTGCTATTCTCGATGACACTATAACAGTTAGGCAGTCAATCAATTTATCTATGGAAGGCTTCAAGAGATCAAAGTCGATCCATATACAGGTGTTGCTAGATGCGCTACCACTCAAATAGGTACCAACAGGGGTTACAAGGGTGGCCAACATATGTGCACTTGAGTACCTCTTATATTTCCTACGTGTATTAATCCCCAACCACAAGTTTATGCATGTAACGAGAGGTCTCTGTAGCTTTAAGATGTCGGAATATGTCTCTACCTTGAAAAAAAATAACCCACAAGTTTTTGTCGAGGAAAGTTCTCTAATACCACTTGTAAGGTACCAGATCTATTATATTATAAGAATAGAGAAATAATGCAGTGAATAATACCGAGATAGCAACAAAATACATAAATATTCCAGAGATAACAACGGAACAACAAATTATATGGAACCATAACACCATAATTATACCTTTATTGATGGGAAACAATGTTCACTTGCCTCTTTGAGGGGGAAACCTCCATATGAGAAGAGATCTATTACAATAATTTTCCAAGAAAAAACTTCTCATACCCTATACTCTTATTTATACTAATTCTATCTATCCAAAAGAACAATCTAGAGGAAGATCCTTCTACAAGAAGAAGATTCTATTAGGTCTTCTTACAATTGATTTATTCCTCCTTATTGCTAGGCCTTATTAATATTGACCTTTATTACATGGAAATATATTATTCTACCCACTTGAGGGGTTAGGTAGGTTAGGTCCCTAACATAAGGGCTGAAATTGTAGAGAGACAACATAATAAAGGTTGGCTAGGAGAACAATCTCCAAATCATGGTTTAAAAGGTGTGCTTTTGTTTTTTAAAAATTTGCATATATTTTGACTAGAAGATCCAATTGGGGTGATTCAAAAAGTGGAATAAAGTGGGATAAAATGATTATCACTTAAATTCAAGAGAAACTTAGGGATTTTCAGGTATGGACATATTTCGACGTCTCTAAATGTAGGAGTTGTCGTTACTTGTGAGTGCTACAACCTGGGGATAATGTGGTTCTTCCACGTACATAGAGTATATCAAAAGGTCCCTTTCGAACGATTGTGCATTAAACAACACTACTATGGATTTGAGCTCCCCTGTACTGAGTGTATATCAGGAGACCCCCTAGAATCTTGAGACCAACCGAGTAAACCCTTTGGTCATATTTTTGCTATAGTACATCTAGAACATCACTCGGTGATATCACTCTCTAGTACCTAGGTAGTCATATAGTACATGGCATGGTCAAGCCTCCTTAGTCAGTGCCCTGCGATATTGGGTCGAGTACTATTATTGGACCCCACACATATATCAGAGAGTTATAGAACCTAACACTCCCTTGTCTGTGAGGACCTTTGCCTAATCCAATTAGGAATTTCTACCTTGCAGTGATACTTTTGGCCAACTTTCCACCAAAAAAGGGAACTTATACACCAAATAATCCTTCATACAGTCCTACTTGGACTCTTGATGGAGGTGAAGAAATGCGCAAGGACATAAATTATTTACAATAGAAGGTAGTAACAAAATATGAACTACAAAGGATGATTGATTCAACTAAAGCTAAGATGGAAATGATAATGGATACTAATATGGATGGTTTAAAAGGGGAGATAATGGAAGGGTTGAAAAAGTTTCTAATAGAGAGGCCACCTGGAAGTGACAATGTATCCCATGAAATTCATGATGAGGACATAAGGAATATGAATCAATACTAGGGAAACTTCATCTTTGGGTTGAAGACCAGCCAATTTCCTAAGATCGATATGAGGAAGTTTGATGGCAAGGATCCAATCACATGGATACTCCATATGGAGCAGTTCTTTGATTTACATGATGTTCCAGACACACAAAAGGTATGAATTACATTTTTGTATTTAGAACCCAATATGTTTGCGTGGTATCGATGGCTTTGTTATCACAAATCACTTGTCACTTGGAATTTTTTTATGGAAGAAATGATAACACACTATGAGGATACAAGGATCAATACCTTCTTCATCCAATTGATAAATCTCAAGAAAAAGGGTTCAGTTGTGGAGCACATTGAGAACTTCCAAAGATTGAATATAAAGGTAATGGATATTCCAAATGATCACCTGATTGATGTTTTAATAGGAAATTTAAAGGATAACATTCAACATGAGGTTTTCCTTTGGGAACCCAAATCATTGGAGAATGCATTCAAAGTGGTAACAAATGTTGAAAGTAAAAATCTAGCTATGGCTACTAGAAGGACCACCCCTAATATCTATCGAGAGAATAATGTTCCTTATTTTAAACCACCTCAACCTGCAAGATTCACACCTCAACAATTGGAGGAAAGAAAATAAAAAGGTTTATGCTTTATTTGTGACAACAAGTACAATAAGGGACATAAGTGTGGTGACAAGAAATTATTATACATTGATTGAGAAGAGGAAGAAGAACAAGAACAAGAACCATCTCAAGATAAAGATGTAGTAGATATTTCTTCTGAAGAGATGACTCCCACCATATCATGCCATGCATTGGTTATAATTAGCACTGCTCAAACCCTCAAGATCAAAGCATATATCAAAAATAAAAAGGTAATAGTGCTAATTGATTATGGTAGTACTCATAATTTCATTCACTGTAAATTAGCCAAAGTTGTCAATTTCTTTATATATGCAGTGCCATAGTTTCAAGTAATGATTGCAAATGGAGGAACTATCAATTGCTCAAGAAAATTCCATAAGATCAATCTTACTATGGGGAAATATGTAATGAATATTCCAATTATTGATATACCCATGGGTGGTGCTGATGTCATTCTAGGATTCCAATGGTTACAATCATTGGGAACAATGGATTTTAATTTTCAAGAACTTTTCATGAAAGTTTCATTGGAAGGAAAGGAATTTGAGTTAAGGGATATCACAGTGAAACCCAATAAGCTAGTAAACTCTAATGGCATGACAAAATTAATGAAAAAGGGGCATCAGGGTGTAATTCTACAACTATGCTCACTAGATGTTCAAACATCTAAGCCATATATTCCCTTGGGTCTCCAAGGGATCATTGATAATAATTCCAAAGTATTTGAAGAAATTCCCAGAGGTCTTCCACCCACTCACGATCATGATCATGATATTCACTTAATTCCTTGAAGTGTTCCTCATAATATCAAGCCTTACAGATACCCTTATGCCCAGAAGAGTGAAATTGAGCATATAGTTGAAGAAATGTTAGATATTGGAATTATTAGACCTAACCAAAGTTATTACTCTACACCGTTGGTAATGGTACTCAAGAAAGAGGGCTAATGGTGTATGTGTCCAGATTATAGAGATCTCAACAAGATCACCATTAAATATAAGTTTCCCATTCTTGTCATTGATGAATTGTTAGATGAACTACATTGATAAATCTACTTTACAAAGTTGGATCTTCGTTCAAGGTATCATCAGATTAGAATGAAGGAAGCATGTATCCAAAAAACAACATTCAGAACTCATGAAGGCCATTATGAATTTGTGGTCATACCTTTTGGCCTTACGAATGCACCTTCCACATTCCAAGAGTTGATGAATTCCGTTTTCAAGCCCTTCAAAAGTTTGTGTTAGTATTTTTTGATGATATATTAATCTATAGTAAGTCTTGGGAAGATCATGTTCGACATGTTGATAGGGTTCTACAACTGCTGAAGGAGAAACAACTATATTCAAAACCATACAAATGTTTATTTTGGGTGAAGGAGGTAGAGTATTTGGGTCATATTGTATCTTGTGAAGGTGTCAATATTAAATCCATGATGGACTGACTGATTCCCAAAACATTGAATAATCTTAGAGGATTTTTGGGTTTGGCAGGTTACTACCGCAAGTTTGTTCAGAACTATGAAAGAATAACATCACCTTTAACTAAATTAACTAAGAAGGATGTGTTAGCACCAGAAGTCACCTCTAGATTGTAGCAGAGGTAAGCCTGATACCCATCAATTTTATATGTCACAATAATGAATTGGGGTGGTCGAATGGGCGCAGACCCAAGAGAATATTTCTTTAACTCAGAAAACTAGGCCAGGCATGGATGAACAGGTGAGGTCCTGATCTAACTTCGGTTAGGGAGTTGAGATTAAAAATGAGAAGAAGGAAGACTTAGTGAGAAAGATGAACAAGACTGCTATGGGCACCAGGCCTTCCAGCAGCTTGGGGATGAAAAACAAGACGCTGAAATGTGGTCAAATGACACATTTACAACAACGCGATGATCAAACCTACATCACAATGTTGCTATAACAACTCGAATGGATCCTCCAATTCCAAGTGTTTCAGTGTGAGAGGGAAAGGATAACACAGGAAACTGATTAAAACTAGTAAAAATACTATCATGATCAAACATACATCACAACAACACAATCATCATTGATTGGATCCTCCAATTCCAAGTGTTTTAACACAATGTTTACAGAGAGGTGGAAATAAGTTGAATTTCATTAAACATGAAGTCTCAGATACAAATGCATAACTAGGAAAACCAGTGCTTCATCAAAACTTTACAATACAGGAGCCTAGCTCAACCATCGACACTAACAAAATGGAAAAAATGCCTACATATACTCAGAACTTGCTCCATTTCCCTGAAATGTGAGCATGTCATACATTCAAGGCTTTGCATTGATGAGTGTCTCTGTTCAGATGCTCATGCAGATGTTGGTCAGACTACCCATGCATTATTTTGTCAGACGCGATCTCTGTCAGTTCGGACTGACAACTTGCCTCTGCGCTTTGTCCTTTTCTAGCCTTTTATTTATGGAAGGAGATGATGTCTCACCCACCTTCCATATTTACATTAACTATGTCATCGGGATTTGAGTGGGAAGATTCAATGTCTACGCTTGAAGACGTGGCCATCTTCCCTTCACCTTATGTGCCTTGTTGGATGCATATGGGAAAGATTGGTTGGCGACCGTGGATGTTGATGAGGAGGAATGGGCGAGGCGACTGGTGCAACTTCAGCAAGATACGACACATGTTTGGTGGCCAGGTGGAAAGATGTGGAAATAATGAGGTAGGGACATAGGATGTGGTGGTGAAGGGAGAGTGGGGACAACCATGTAGGTAGAGATGACATGGGAGATAGATGGCAGGGGGTGAGAGGTGGAGGTAGAAAGGGAAAGTGAAATGAGGTGGGGAGACACTATGGTGGTATGTGATTGGTTAGGGGGAACACATCGTTATGATGAGGTGACCTGGAGGAGGAGGAACATGTGTTGGGAGATAAAAGGGGGCGAAGTGGAAAGGGATATGACATGGAGGTAAGTGGAGGACAAATGTGTGTTAGTGGAAGGTGGGAAGGGAGTGGTAGATGTGACATTCAGAGGGGAAAGGTAGAGTGGAAGACAGATGTCAGCGGGAGGAGAGGGCAGTAAATGAAGGCAAAAACTGCTTATATCAGGGGGGGGGTCTAGAATGGATCCTAGGCCATAGATTTGGGTGCACAGATTTTGGCCTCCCAGATCTGCTTGTTCCTTATCACAATGTGCCCTTTGCGCTCCAAACTTAGCATAAGTGGGTTTTTTAACTCCATTTATTCGCATTTTTCCACCCAAATTCTAGTGGGAAAGTACCCCCTACAATAAAATATGATAACATTAGGCTCTATGGGGGATGGATTTCTCCCTGCGAGATGCCAATAAATTTTTTGCAGCTTTAGTTTCTTGCTGTTGGGATATGGAGTCACTTGTTAATTGAAAACAAAAAGAAAAATAATATTTACAAAAACATGGGAGCAAAACATGGATCAACTAAAGAACTTCTTTAGGAAATGCCCATTTACAGGGCCACCAAAAATTTCATCACCCTCCAGATTCTGCAACTTGTATTTATTATTTATAAATACTTCATATATTTTGAAGGGCCCAATCCAAAGGGCTTCAAATTTGTTGTGCTTTCCTCTGTCTTGTCTAGGTGCATACCATTTAAGCACTAGATCTCCCGGCTGGAAATCTTCTTTCCTTGCCTTTTTGTCAAAGGCTTGCTTGATCCTTTGCTGAAGGTCATGAGTTATGTCCATCATCTTCTCTCTAAACTGCTAGACCTCCACCAGTTGATGAATCCTTCTTATCATATCATTAGGTTCTCCTTGATGATCCTAAAAGAAGTTTTCTACAGGTAAAGCCAACTGAGAAGGAAAAATAGCTTCTATCCCATAAACAAGTTTGAAAGGGGATATGCCCAGGGACCTCTTTGTTGTCACTTGATCATCCCACAGAGCGAATTTTAGCTTTGAATCCCATGCTTTCTCATTGTCTTCTAACATTCTTTCAATAAGCTTGATCAATATTTTGTTAGAGGACTCTGCCAGTCCATTTCCTTGGGGATAATAAGGGGTGGAGTGGATTAATGAGATCCCAAAATGCTCACAGAACTTGATCAATGAATCAGACTTGAAGGATGTAGCATTATCAATGATGATCCTATTTGGACAACCAAACCTTTCCATAATATCTTCAAGAAAACCAATGATCACTTTGTGTGAAGCACTCTTGGTGGGGATAGCTTCTATCCATTTGGTAAAATAATCTATGACAGTTAATATCCACCTGTGATGACCACTTGAAGGAGGATGAATCTCCCCAATGAATTCCAACCCCCATTGTTGAAAGGGTCTTGAAGCTAATACAAGCTTTAGTGGCAGAGATTTGAGTTGTTGCTTTTCTGAGAATTTTTTACATTTGATGCAGGCTCTGATCTCTCTGCAGACATCAATGAACAAAGTGGGCTAGTAGTACCCAACCTTGATAATTTTGAAGGTTGTGGTCTTCCAGAAATTCTATCCCCCACATAGGCTACTATGAAAATAAAACATAATTCTTTGGGCCTCCTGTGGGTCTATACATCTCAAAAGAACTCCTAGAGGGTCTTTCCAATACAAGATCTGGTCAATAAGGCAATATCTGATTTCTTTGAGCTTTAAATCTCTTGCTATGATTTTTCCCATACCATCAAGGGGCCTTAACTCCTGCAGTAAATGTATAATGACTTTATACTAGGTGCATTCTGCCAATGGAGGACTGTCTTGAGGAATACCACCAGACAACTCAGCTTGAGAATTTTTTGGGCAAGTGTTAATGAAGTTAACCCCCAGAGATTTATAATTAGATTCAACCAACAAATTGTATAAACCCTGCCCTTTAATTAGCTTGGTGGGATTTATCTCTAGGTGAAAATCAAGGATCTTGGCAATCCACTTGCTCCTTTTCCAATCTATTCTAGGTTGAATGAGAATGTCCTTCACAAAATCTAAAGGAACATATGCAATGATCTTTGAATGAAAAACATAGACTATAAAATATTTAAGAGCCTTCACCAAGGCATAGGCTTGCTTCTCCATGATGTCATATTTGACTTTTGCATCTCTTAATGCCCTACTGAAAAATGAAACGAGACGCTCTAGTCCTTCTGCATTGTTTTGTAGTAAAACAATTGCCACTGTGTCAGATGAAGCAAAGGAGAAAATCAGAAAATCCTTTGAGTAATCAGGACTGATAAGAACAGGTGCTTTAGTCAAGGCCTTCTTGATTTGTTCAAAAGATTCTATGGAATCAAAAACTCATTTTACTTCACTTCCCTTCCTAAGCATGGTTGTTATGAGCTTTACCATTTCAACAAAATTGGAAACAAACCTCCTTAAAAAATTAATTTTGCCTAGGAAAGATTGAACTTCCTTCTTGGACCTAGGAAGTGACAAATTATGAATAGCCTCTACCCTGCTTGGATCAATATTGACCCCCTTGGCTGATACTATGTGTCCCAACAATTTCCCTTCATGGAAAACAATGAATTCTTTGGATTTAAGGAGAGCCCAAACCTTTTGCATTTTAAGAAGACTTTCCTCAGATGATAGTAGTACTCTTTATCAGATCTGGAGAAGACTATTATGTCATCCAGATAGATGACCAAAAATTTATCTTTTTCCCCAATGAAGGCTATGTCCATGGCTCACTGGAACATTGCTCCTACGTTCATCAATCCAAAATGCATTTTGGCATACATAAATGTTCCCCAAGGAGTGGTGTTACCCATGATTTTGGTCATCATGATGGTGTATTGATAATGGTGTACTCAGGCTCCTCATAAGAACTTTCTCCTGAGAAAATAGACATTCATCTCTTCCTGGAAAACATACTTTTGAAGAGAGTTCGCAGGTTCCTAATATACCAGGGTGCGAGAATGACCCATTCTAGCAGGTTGCCTTAAGCTAGGGTGCGAACTTCTCACACTGTGCAACATAGCTAGGGTGCGAACCTTCTCTAAAGCTTGGAAAAAGGTGAATTCTCGATGGTTCTAGAAGGGAATCTTCTAGAAGAATGGGTTGGCATTCGAATGGTTATCCTTGTACTGGATTCCCTGATATTGTGGGATCATTCTTATCTAAGTAACCATCTCATTTTCTCCTATATATTGAGGGAATTCTCATGGAAAAGGTTAAGCAAGATTCATTGGAGAATTGGTGAAAGAATTGTGTGAAGGACTTAGCTTGAACAAGAGCTTGGAGACTCTAGCAAGTCTATCAAGAGGATTTGATTTTCTTCATACAAGGATTGAGAAAGTGTGTGTTTTGGAGCCAAGAGCCATTGAAAGGAAGCTTGTGACATCAAGGCGATCAGGTTGTAATCTTCTACTTTCAATTAATATGATACAATGGCATGTCCCTTTCCCATAAAGTCATTTTTGCTTTATTGTGTAATTCCTTGATCATACACATAAGTTGACAGTTGAATATATTTTTCTATCTTCACTTTGGTTAGTTTGTGTTGTCTTGGTCTTGACCTCACGAGAGCACCGGAGTGAAGCGGGAGAAACAGAGACCCTAGGAAGCGATACAAAGGTATGTTACTTGCTCCTTCCTACTAGCTAATTCAATGGTCAAAACTTAGGGAAAGAGTCATGTCTTGTCCTGTTTTGTTCTAAATCCAGGTGGATCTAGGGAGATTTGTTAGTGTCTTGTTGACGGGCGAAAATGACCGTCCGTCAACTGGGAGAGTGGAACCGGTCCGGGGTTGTCTAAATAACCCAAGCCATTTGGTATGGACCACCCTGACGAGTTTAACGACTCCGTTGGCCGCTCTAAGGTCTCATAAGGAAACCAAAGAGAAAGTGATTTAAGCTAAATGATCTAAACTAAGGAAACTAGAAACTAATAAAACAAACTAAAACTAAACTATACTAAACTAATTACAAACTACGCTAACTATT
>ML788441.1:768471-788026 GCA_009831015.1 Picea engelmannii
TAACATGAATAAGAAAATTTACCATAAACCATTCAAATAAAATGAAGAATTGCAGATTTACTTACTTCACCAAGAATAATCAAGCCATAAAACCCAAGAATGCCAAGTAACTTCACCAAGAAATGATCCAAGTTGCAAAAATTAGCCTCCAAGAGAAAGTGCGCCTAGAATTTCAGCCAATGACCCTAAAAAAGGGTGCAAATTTTAGACCACACTACTTGTGTGGTGAGAGATGATCATAAAAATGAGAGTTTTCTCTCTTATTTATACAATATCAATGACCTTTAATTACAATTAGGTCATAAAAAGGCCGACATGTCCAAATTACATTTAAAATCAAAATTTTGCATAAATGACATTAATTAAACCCTAATTTCATCTCCAAGGGTGATGTCATTACATTCTAGGGTGACATTAGGCCCCTAGGGTGGAACATTAGGCCTCAAATGTAGAACGTTTGGCCTCCAAAGGCCCTGAATGCTGCCACATGTGCCAACTAGCACACAACTTCCCTCATAAGTGCAAACCCTAACTCTGGGTGACGTCAAGGTCATAATGATGACATCATGTGCTCTTAAGGGTCAACGTCAAGGTGGAAAGGCAAGAGCCCCTTGGGTCTAGGTCTATTGGAGTGTCCCTGGTGCAACATCCTTCGTTCTTCCTGGTGCAAGCCTCTGGTGGGTTACAACTTCCATCTGTGGGATTTCAGCCCCATGGAGGTACAAGCTAATCATTCCCCATATGTACCTTTCCACTAGGTAAAGTCCTGCAGCAACAAAAAGTACACCCTCTAGGGGTTCATAAGTCATAGGGATCATAGAAATGTCAATAAAATCCAATAATCAAATTACCCAAACATGTGCATAAAACCCCCCTTTATCCAGACAAATGCTCAAAGACATTATGCAGTTTAACAAGTCAGGTTGGGAGAAGGTCTCAAGATGTCCTATTGGACTAATCCTCCTTAATTTTGGGGTGTTTCCTGGGTGAGAACCAATCTAGGTCATGTAAGTGTGTGTGAAGTGGCATGGGGGAAATGTTTGGGCACAGGGTGTAGTGATAACAAGGAAATGTAGGTATTTCTTGTGGGTGCCTTTGTAGAGGGAGAGTTACACCTTAGCATGGATGCCATTGTTTCCTAGCCCATTCAATGCCTTTTATTCTTTTTTTATTTATATGTCTAGCAGAATCGACAACTAGTTGGGAACGTACATGCGTTATAAAGTGGTCGTGTTATCCAACTGCTACCACTATAACCTCCAAGTGTGTCCACAATTCCCCATACACGACACACAAGGTAAGTCGGGGGGAGTTGAACTTGAAACCTCATGGAACTTCATATCACGACACTTGCCAATTGAGCTTCCCCCCCCCAGGGGAAATGCATTTTATTCTTAGTCTTATTGCTTTTGGTCCTTTTTCTTTTCAAGGGAAGAGATTGGGGACATTGTCCTAGCTTGGTGACCAGAGGCGACAATGTTACCCACAAACATTTCATGAAGACGAGAAGGTTGGCTTGTGATGAGACCCCCTTTCTCTTAGCTATGCCACTAAGACCCACTACCTTGGTTTGTTGACCATATAGATGGTAGTTTCATACCGCTACATGCCCATGGTCCTAATAGGCCGGCTCATGATGAGACCTCCCATCCACCAACTAGTACCTTGAGTTTTGATTTGTCTTATGGGTTCCCTTTTCTTACTGAGAAGATTTTTATTTCTTTTTCGGGAATCCTTGGGCGAAGCATCTCAAAGGTTTCATTTTGGATTTTAACTCTTTCCAACTAATTTTACCCTGTAGGCCTTTAGCCCCTTCTTCCCATAAGACAAGGTACAACCCTTCATAGTGTGGAAAACCCAATGCCTGAACCAAGGTGGGGGAAGATGAGAGGAATAATGATGGAAAGTGGTAAGTATGGAGGGAATGGATGATGACCTTTCATAGACCCACCCAGTGGCAACTCATCCTAAAGGGGAATAAACTTACTAGGGCATTATGTTACCCTCCCAGGTATGAACAAGTTAAAGAGCATAATTTCCAAGAAAACATTATGAAATGAAGGAGAATTCAATGCAACATACTTAAGTGCTTCAATGATCATAGTGACACATACCATGATACCCAGACTCATTACCTCATGGAGAAAGACTTACTTCT
Organism: Picea engelmannii; assembly: GCA_009831015.1. Lineage (NCBI taxonomy): Eukaryota > Viridiplantae > Streptophyta > Pinopsida > Pinales > Pinaceae > Picea > Picea engelmannii. The sequence continues at coordinate 770,630 of ML788441.1, forward strand.
ACTTCAGGACCAGGCTGGTGGGATGGATGTTGTTGTTGTTGATAGATGGGTTGCAATGAAGAAAAGATGGGCCCTCCAGGGCCATGCTCAAGTCATTCGGCTCTCGGCAGTCCATGTCTAGGACCTGTGGGCCTCGATACATGATCTCCTTAGTTATCCCTAGGATAGGGGATAAAAAGACCTATAAAAACAATTGTCATCACAAACCATCCAAAAAGGAGAAACCAACTATGAGGTGGTTGAGTAATTTTGTTGAGGATCTATGGAAGGTTGGTGGTAGTATTCATATTTCTTCCCTGAACGGTCTTCTATGATTATCCACTGCCCCAAACCTAGCTGAAGACCCTCTTTATATAATGAATCTACAGCCATGTTGAGTTCCCTATAGATATGTCGCACACATACCATATCAAATGCACCCAACAATATGAAAATCTCCTCAAGTAAAGTAATTAACTGAATATTATGACATTTTTGGGTTTTCCGCACCCAATTTATGACATTTAATGAGTCCCCAAAAATATGGATGGCTTTTAGTCCTTTTTCCCCCACAAAAAGTAACAAAAGATTTAGTGACATAGGCTCTGCATGTTTCTTTGTTCCGAGACCCAGTCCCATTTTCATTTTGAAGACATTATTTTCCTTGAGATAGAAAATGGCTCCCCCCCCCAACACACAAGATTGTTTTGTTGAGATGCCCCATCGAAATAAGCCCACATTTTGGTGTAATCTACGACAACTTCCTGAATGATCTGAGGGGGTACTCGATCCTTTTTCTTGAGGAAAGTGGGATATAATAAGTAATCCATGAAAAATAATGATCTTGGGGACTGATGACTTATCCTTGAAGATAGAGAGGTTACGAGCCAACCAACTTCCCCATCTTACTATCAATGAAAGTGCCTTTATGTTGCAATTGACAGTGTTTGAAACCCATATGTATATGTATGTATGTGTGTTTAGACACACACACACACATACATATAGAGAGGTTATGGGCTAACCAAATGCATAATTTAAAAAAATATGTAACAATAATATTGATTTTTTTTTAAAACAAAAATGCATAAGAACAAAGAGTTCTCAACAATTATACAAATTATGTGTACTCAACACCTACACTAATGAGAACATATGAAGTATATTTTGCAAGAAAAGTAACATACCACTTTTAGAAAATCTTGAATTCATAGTCATATATATATATATATATTATTTTTCTTCATAAGATAATTTTATTTCCTACATTTCATCTTCTTGCACCATATTCGAATTAATTATAAAAATACCTTGAATCATCCCTCCAAGTCAACAAATCATTGTTTTTCCATATTTGCATTGCCACTAATGTGTCATGAGAGACCATCATTAGTTTGCACTCATCCATATGCAAAAGGTATTCTTGATCAAGGTCAAATTTGATACTTAGTGAGAATGTATATGTCGAAGTTTGAATATGCAAAATACTTTCTTGACATGCATGATCACTGTGGTGGCATTATGCAAGGGTAGTATGCCTACAACTGTGACAACATTAAAGTCCTAAACAATGAGATAAGTGATGTGGTGAACTCACATCATGGTTGTGTCTACTTTTGTTTTTCTTTAATAAGCATGTCTTATCATTTATTTGTATTAAAATAATTTTGATCAATCTATCTTGCATATAATTTCCCAACGTGTTCATGGTGCTTCAAAACAAATATTTGGACATAGCCCATTGTTTAGTTGCTTTCTATGTACTTTTGTAATATCTCCTCATTAGCATTATCCCTTGGGGAAGAAAACCCTATGGGATGGGACCAAGTAGGGATGAAGAAACCCTTAGTCACTTATAGGGAGGAGTGGTGGGTTCAACGATGCATACAACTTCCAAACCTATTGTTGACAAGTCTAAATGGACTGTCAAGTAGGTAAAGGATAACGCCCGATGGCAGGTACCAATTAGACCTACTCTCATTTGGTGTCTAGCGTTTCCGACCAATATGTGGGTTTGGTTGCTGCCAAGAATTAAAATAATAAAAAGGTGAAAGAATATTTAATGGTATTGTCATTAATGTCAAAGCCAGTCATTGGTGATTAGCATGAAGAAGCCTATGGGTTTACTTTAAGTAGTCTCCAAAGTGGTCCCCTTATGGCGTAGCTTTAAGAATGACCCTCATGAGAAGATTCTTTGAAGAATCCCACAAGAATCCCCAAAGGTGTGGTCAAGAATCCCCTACATTCAAGTGAAAAAGATTTGAAGAAGTCCACAAGAAGCCCCAGAGGTGTGGTCAAGAATCCCCTACATTCAAGTGAAGAAGCTTACAGATGTCCAAGATCAATATTGCAATATGGATATTGTTAAAAGTATTATTTGTGGTCCCTCCTCATCGTTTCTCAAAGAAGGTCCCTAATGAGATCATGGTATAGAGAGTTGGGTCTTGAGCTAGTTTCGCTTGAGGACAACCTCTCTCACAAGCCCAAGAGACCTACCATGGCAAAATAAAAGAGAGATGATAGAGCAGGAGATCCTTTCAAGATGTTGCTCAAGGAAGCCCTCATGTGACAGAGGAACGAGATGATGGACGACTTCACTCAGATCCTTCGAAGACTACTGATGGTGGTGACCAAGGAATCTTCGACAAACAACTATTTCTAAGGTGTTTCACCCTTCAAGGTACAAGTCAATTTTGATATCCCCTTATTTTAAGGCCAGATAGATGAAGATGATCTAGAAAAATGGTTGAATATGCTAGAAGGTTATTACTTTGTCCAAAAAAAATTTGATAGTGAAAATATCACCTTCGTGCTCCTTAAATCTCTTTCCCATGTTAGAGCTTGGTGGGAAGGTCACTGGGAGAGGTACAACACCGATGAATCTACACCATTTAGGAGAGAACTCACTTGGGTTTCCTTTGTAGATTCCATAAAGGAGGAGTTATACCTTGTCAGAAACTATGATGACCAATACATGAGATGGATGAATCTACATCAGAAAATAGATCAAGTGGTGTTGGAGTACACTAACATATTTTATACCTTGCACTCAAATCTAGGTATCAAATACTTTGAGTGACACATGGTTTTGAAGTATCATAGTGGTCTACATAGGTATATCCAAACAAAGATGTATTTCTTGGACGTCTCCTCAGTGGGAGCTGCTTATCTATATGCATTCAAAATTGAGAAGAAATTCAAGCAATAGAGTAAGTAGGATTTCGAGTTTGAAAATACACCACAATAGAATCATGGCAAAGGAAACCCTAACTCACATAATGAAGGATAGAGAAAGGAAGGCCAACCTCAAGAGACCCAGTCCAATATGAAAACATAGAAAGGTAACAAGAAGTCTAAGAAAGACACTGGAAAGTGGTGTGAGTTACATAAAATCCTCTGGCACAACATCAATGAATTTTGCTCGAAAAAATAATTGGTGGTCGAGCTCAAAGAAAAATAATCAAAACCTGACACAGACTTTGATTCAGAGCATAATAATGGGAAACATGTCATTGATGTTGAACCCACTGCTACCATCGGGACCACAAAAATACAACCAAAAGAACCAAAGGAGCTTGAGGATGATGAGTGCCTCTTCCACTCGTAGATGTGGGTAAATGGGATCCCACTTCATTTCATTGTTGACAGTGGGAGTCAGTGGAACCTGATCTCAACCGAGGCTATCAAGAGATTGAAGTTGCCAATGATGCCACACCCCCAACCATACACCATCAGATGGTTGAGCCGAGGACAAGAAATCCATGTCAACCAACAATGTTGACTGTCCTATGGCATCAAGCCCTTCCAGGATGAGGTAGTGTGTGTGATCCAGGAGGATCTCCACTTCCAATGAAGAAGTCTCAAATAACTTTCTACAACATTATGGACAAGGTGTATTACACCTTTTTTTTTATAAGCAACATCTATATATTACCTGTCATGAAAAAAAATTACAGTATCATCCTGATTTCAAGTTGTTGGAGTGTTGAGTTGCCTCGAAAGGAAACCAACTCATACAGACAGACATACTACATATAATAGGGAAAATTAGACATATTTTTCAGAATCGCCCTATGGGGAAACCGATTCCGCCCATTCGAAAATTCAAACTGAATATTAAACTATATATCAAAAAAATTATATGATGATCTAGGCAAGGCCTATCAACTAACAGACACACAAAAAAGACATTACCAAACACCAACAGCCTAAACCGAACGTTCTAGAAACTACTAACAATTGTCAAAAGAAAGCAAGCATGCATACACCTGTACGTCTGTCAACTGTCATGGTGTATGGTGGGCGTGCATGACCTCAGTTTCCACTGCTCATGTGCCATGCATGGTGTCATGCTTGTGCTCGGCCGCTTGTTCTCCTCCAACCATGCACTTCTCATCATTCCCCTGGAATTCTGGAACAAGAACCGCCCCTAGAGATGAGGGGGAATTGAGGCCCGAATCGAGAGAAGAGATTCAATTTTCTCTGCTCACTGGTCCAAGTGATCTATTCTAAAACTAAGGTCATCAACGTCCCTCTGGACTACAAATACCAAGTCCTGGAGAATTGAAATTGAATCCCGGAGGCCTAGGGACGAAACACAATCCTGCTGGAGCCATAGTTGGTTATGAGACACCTCCAATTGGAGTTATTTCAAGTACACGTTACAATCTTCCAACAAAGGCACAAAGGCTGGTGACGAGGGTGGAGAAGGAGTGCAGGGTGGTGGATAGGAGGGACGTGCCACCACTGACTACGAGGTYGAGGCCAKTTCAGGGAGTGGTCCAGGAGCAAAGCTGAGAGAGTTCCCTTGGAGGTCAAACCATTCGACGCGACATACCCAAGGTGAGGACAGAGGTGGAAGGTCGGTTTGTTCTGGTGRGGACTGAGTTGAGGACGGAGGCGAGGAKCTGAGTGCAGGGGCGAAGGAGGGAGGGTGTTGGGTAAATTATATGCAATAATTTCCATTACATTTAATGCCAATCCAGGGTTYGTAGGCTTGTGAGGTGCAAACACAATATGCGTAGGACCAAAGCTAGACTATTCTATCCTAATTGTAAAATAACTGAAAACTCTTTGTGAAACTGGTTATTCTTCTTCAATTTCTCTATTGGAATGATTGGGGCTCAGTCTGGCTACAAATGACAACAATAATATGTTGCACGAACATTATGTTTCCAACATCCAAATTAACTTGCCAAAGTGTCTTTTAAAGAGTTAACAATCTATGCTGGAAATAAACACACATGCATTTAATGGAATCAACTATCAAACACTAAAATATTCAGACTTAACACTAGACTATGGGACAAAAGTATTGAGTCTTCAGTGGTCCTCAAATAATGTTTGAGCACAAAAAACAAACTGCAGAAAATAAATTACAAGAAAGTAAATCTACCTAATAGTACTTTTTCTACACTATGCAATTGCAAGGGCCAACACCAAACTTGCACATGAAAATAACAATGAAAGGATTCTCAAATACAAACACACACACACACAACCTTACTCAAGATCTTCTCTCAAACTAAGTACATCAAACATAATGAAGAAGCTTAACAAAGAATGAAGTATGCAAGATGAAAGAACTAAATTGCACATATATATATATATATATATATATGGATACTTGTGTAGCAAATAGTAATAGGAGACAAATTGTTAACTCTGTAATTAAAAAGGTTGAAGATAAAATGTCTGTTGAAAGTATCAACCATATACAAAATTAAAGAAGAATGGGAATGGTGAGATGAATGCTCTTTGCAATGAGATATTCAATGTGAAATGCAAAGCTTAATAAAAAGTAAAGGGAAAGTGGAAACATTAAATTTCGCAATTTGATCGGAGATCTATATCCATCAAACACAGTCAATGATACAAAAGCTAATGCGTTAAGTGAAGTGGAAGAGTGAGTTATTTGTGTGGACAATAAATGTAAGTATAATCTTGAATGTGCACTCATCAAACAAGGAGTGATCTGATGAAAACAAAGAGGGTGATTCTCTATGTGATAGAATGTGAATGCAATGTTGATGTACGATGATTCAATGTGTAGAGTATAAGGATGAATGGACATCATGAAAGAGGCGATTGAATGGGTGAATTAAATGGGAAAATGGATTGTGATGTGAGGGAAATTGTTTAACACATAACATAGTATGCTTGGATAATGAACACACAAGAGTAGTCATAGAAATGCAAATGGAATTCAATGCATAAGAAACACTCTATGATAATGTCTTAGTTGAGGTTGTGATCTGAGTTTCGAGTAACATAAGCACACTTCATAATTTAAATGAACATAATAAGAAATCAATGAATCAAAATTCAATCAAATTAAAAACACTTGCATCTAATTAATAAAAATGGGAAAAACAAAACATTACCYAGCTTSAGGAGCCCTTCCCAACCTGGGCAACGTCTGAGAAACTAATTCAGATCTGAAGTACGCCCAAAACTTCAACAATGATCAATTCCTTATTAAATAAAAGATCAACACTTCAATTTACAAAAAAATGCTCAATTCCTTCATATCATATCATTCCCCCCCTTTCCCATGCTATATGAGATTATATTTATACATCATTTCCACTAAGAAGAGATAAAATCAAATCCCAAACTCAGATTTCAAATTTCAGAATTTTTGGAAATAAATCCCAAATCATGTTTTTTTCACCAATTTGGGCAGATTCGTGTTAAGAATCCAAACATAACTCTTAATCCGTTTTGAATTTTGAAAAACTTCTCGCCTAGTACACAATTTTCCATCTTCTGGACAAAACCCATATTCTAGAATTTTTAGATTTGATTTCCTCTGCACTAAAACCGAGGCAGAAGTTGGCAGTTTGGAATTGTCTGCTAAATTTAGCTGTAACATTAATTTTGTGCTAGAGGTCCACATGTAAAATCTGGGCGAATTATGACTCAAATTTCACATGCCAACGTCGTTACGGAGAAAACCCATGTTCCCAATTTCCTTCTAGAAGCTCGTCAATATGCCAAGCTACAATATCAGGTACAGGAATAGTTATACTGGTGCAGGAATGTTGAACTACAGTAATGGTATGGGAATGTTGATCATGCAAATCACACTTTATCAACCGTCATTAGAAAAACATGATATAATCATATTTTAATCACTAAAAAGATAGAAAAGACGATGTATTAACCACACTGGATATAATGACGAATGGTGGCGTTTAATTAGGGTTTATGGTGTGTATTAACAACGAAATGCAAGAAAAGGTGTAATAATGAATGTTTTTGTATAGAAGAAAACATGGAAAAAGTGGAGCTCAACATAGGGTACCTTCTTGCCATGGCTGCATGGTTTTGGTACCAGAGGGAACCTTGCTTCGAATTCCCTCACTGGTGAGGCATGGCTTGACTAACAAGAGGTAGTGGTGGATAAATGAACAAAATGAACCAGGTAAGCACCAGAGGGGGTGATTGAGAGCCAAATTTGCTGGAAGAGGAGGGCGATAGGAACCAAAAAGGGGAATGGGCGTCACCATAAGAAGAATGTAGGGGAGTAAAGGCACACGAGAACAGGAGGAGTGGACATTGTACCAATGCCATAACCATGATGTGAGGCCAACTCCAAGCGCATTGGAGCAGTTAGTTAAGGGTACGGTGAAGTGAAAGTTTGCAATAGTCATGAGGAGGTATTAAAGGTGGAAGGGAGCGACATGTGCTGTCACATGGGCTGAGGCAAGGTGGAAGACACAAAATTCCTGTCTGGATGCGTGGAATGCACTATCACCCCATCCGGGGAAGGTGTATTACACTTTACACACCAAGGTTATAGTTAATTAAAGTTTCGGTAAAAGGTGAAATGATTAATTATAAATGATTAATACTTTTGAGCATAATGTGCTCATGTATTTTTCATTTAATTTGTAAAAAGGAAATTAAATTAAGTGTGAGAATCGACCTCACAAATTAGTTTCCTATTTTTAAGGGGAAGTTGGTAGTCTCATGAATTGGTTTGGGATTCTTCCTCATTATATTCCAAGTAGTTTCCTAGTCTCAAGGGGAGGTTAAGAGTCTCCCAGGTTGGTTTGAGATTCTTTCTCATTTTTTCCTTTGAGTTGTTATTTGATCCTAAATTTGTGGATCTTGTCCCTTTGGATTATGGAGCTAAGGAAACTATATAAATGCCTTATGTAATCTCTTTGAAGGGGGCTTGGGAGAGAGCTCAAGGGAGCTTGGAAGAAAGGAATTTAGTCCTTCTAGTGTCTGAAGAAATGTGACTTATGTGAGAGCCTTAAGTTCTTTGTGTAAGAGAAGGTTGTTCTAGGTTTCATCTCTGTATGGAGCATGTGCCACATTTTGTGAGAAGGTTTTATCCCTTGCTATAGGAAGAATACTAAAATGGTTTGTTGTTGTAGTGGGCCTAGAGACGTAGCCAGGACGTATGGAGAACTCCATTAACATATGGGTGTCAAGTTACATTTGTGAGTTTTGATTGCATTCTCACTTAATTAAGTAGAGATTTAATTGCACATACACACATAATTAGACAATTTGCTCATGTTCATATGCATTTTTAAGAAATTATTTTCTCATGTTCACATGCAATTAATCGTCAATAAAAGATCCTCATCATAGATTTATGTAGAGAAATTTCTCATAGAAAATCATGGATCAAGTGGTATGAGAGATGGTCTGACCAATTTTGCAGATTGTGGATATCACCATGGGAAAAGGATTGAAGCGAGCAAGAATTCAAGAGTTGGAATAAATCAACCAATGCATTCAAGCGGAGAGTGCAGAGCTCAGAAGGCTTCTACAAGTTGCATAGGATGAGAAGCAAAAATCGAGACTCATGTTAGAGATGATTGTGGAGGAATAAGTTGGAGAATGTTCCACTATAGAGGAGGCAAAAAGTCCCTCGAAGATCAATCCAACTTGTGGCCATGGCAAGTATAACAATTATAGTTACTGTAATGAAAATATAGAGGTGTGCACATCTAGTTAGGTACTATAAGATACCTCCTATGCACCAGGTAACCAAGGTGATTTCCTCTAAGCTTCATCCCAAACAGGAAAAAAGGAGGAGTTGGCCAAAGAAGATGACCAAGTGTCACAATCAGGAATGGATGTAAATAATTCTCCATGTGCAATTTTGTTAAGAACCAAATATCCAAAATAGCATAAAAACCTCAGAATAAGTACTCCACACCTTGACAAAGAGAGAAATTCAGATAATAAGCCTCTTCGAGGGGGAAACCTCCTTATACATTATATGAATTCACAAATAGAAGATGATTCCAAATGAAAAGGTCTCCTTGGTATATATAGGAGACTAGGGGGTACAATTATAACTAATGGACCCAAGCCAACATAAATAAAATAACAATACTAATGTAATATGCCCCAATGAAGGGGTAATGAGCCCTGATTTAAGGCTTAACATGTCCCTCCCCTTCAGACAATTGTTGTCCTCAATGCTTGAGTAGTTCTGGATTCTTTTGTATAAAAGCTTCATCTTCCCATGCGAAACCTTCAACAGGTAGTTTCTTCCACTTAATGAGATACTCTGAAATTGATCTATTCCTCAACTAGAGAATTCTTGTTTCAGTGATATCTTTAGGCTCTAATAGATTTTTCCTTCCTTTTCAAGTTTTGGAAATATAGTTTGAACTGGGATCTTGTCACCTATAACCTTCTTTAAGCATGAAACATGGAAAAATGGGTGTACTCGCAAAGATGCAAGAAGTTCCAATTTGTATGCCATAGTACCAATATTTTGCAACAACTTATAAGGGCCATAATACTTCGGTGATAATTTATTATCCTTCTTAGCTTGGTTGAGGGACATCTCTTTGTGTGGTTGTAGTCTTAAAAATACCCAATCCCCTACTTCAAAACTTCTTTCACTACAATATTGATCTGCTTGTTGTTTCATGCAATTTTTTTCCATGGTCAAGTTGTCCTTTAAGAGTTGAAGAACTTGTTGTTGATGCTCTATGTGATATTCCACTTCTTGAACCTTAGATTTTATTTTTAGAGAAAAAATGATGGATGGTGGGTGATATCCATAAAGTGCCATAAATGGTGTCATTTTTTTTGCAGTATGAAAGGAAGTGTTATACCACCATTCTGCCAAGGGTAACCACTTGAACCATTGTGTTTTTTTATCAGAGACAAAGCAACAAAGGTAGCCTTTCATAAATTTGTTCACTATCTCAGTTTTTCCATCAGATTGAGGATGATAAGACAAGCTATGAGTCAATTGAGTACCCAAACAAGAAAATAATTATGTCCAAAAATGTCCAGTGAAGATGGAATCTCTATCACTTACAATAATCTTTGGTCTTCCATGTATCTTTTGAATTGTCTCCATGAACATGGTAGCAATTGTATTGTCTTTGAAAGGATGAGAGAGTGCACAAAAGTGTGCGTACTTGGTAAGTATGTTAACAATCACCATGATGGCACTCTTTCCTTCAAACTTCGGTAAACCTGTGATGAAAACCATGGAAACCTCCTCCCAGTGTTGATGTGGAATGGCTAATGGTTGTAAAAGACCCTGGGTCTTAATTGTTGCCACCTTATTTTGTTGGAAAACCAAAAATTCCGCCACAAAATTTTGAACATCAGTTTTAAGGCCATACCAAAAAAATTCCCTCTTGATCTTGTGATAGGTTTTCAAAAATTATGAGTGCCCTCCTACCAAAGAGGTGTGAAATTCAAAAATTACATTTTGTTTGAGTTGGGATTTCTTACATAAATATAAGCAATCTTTGTACCATAGTGAATCATTTTTCCATGTAAATGTATCAGATGCACTGGAATCCTGTTGCAACCTTTGAATGTGAGTCCACACTTCTTCGTCATTCTTCCATTCATCCCTTTCTTCTATTATCCAATCAGATTGGATGATAGAGATAACACATAGAAATATCTCAACATCTTCATCCTTTCTTGAGAGTGCATCTGCCACAACATTTTTCTTCCCTTTTTTGTAGATGATTTCAAAGTCATAACCCAACATCTTGGTCACCCATTTTTGTTTCTCTTCCGAAGATAATCTTTTTTCCAAGAAGTATTTAAGACTTTCATGACCTGTTTTGACCTTGAAGTGCCTACCTATTAGGTAAGGGCATCATTTCTTCAATGCATATAGTATTTCATCATTTCCTCATCATAAATGGGTTTGTGTAAGTCCTTTCCCTTGAGCAACCGACTTTCAAAAGCAAGGGGCCTTCCTTCTTGTATTAGAACAACACCAATGCCATTTCCCGAGGCATCACATTCCACAATAAAGGTTTTTGTGAAGTCTGGTGTGGTCAAGGCATGGGCTTTTCACATTTCCTCTTTAAGTTGTTCAAAAGCTTGAGTTTCCTATGGAGTCCATGAAAATGCATCCTTCTTAGTTAATGTAGTTAAAGGTGCTGCTATTCTTCCATAGTTCCGAACAAACTTGCAACAGGGGTGATTTTAAGAACCCCCCCTAAATTTGTATGTATAATAAGTGGGCGAATCCCCATGATACATAGGAAAAATTGAAGGCTATTTTATCAATACTATAATATGTATATATAATTTTTTTGCTAATATTTTAGTCAATTATATAATCTTGTAAAATCTTGGCGAAACTTTCACTGAATTATAAACTCTTGTAAAATCTTGGTGAATCTTTCACTGAATTATAAACTCTTGTAAAATCTTGTAAAATCTTGGCGAATGTTTCACTGAATTATAAAACCTTCTAAAGTCTTGGAATTTTTTTTGATAAAGTATAAAACCATATATAATAATAGGAAAATGTATTCATTAAACTATAATATACTATTTTTACATATTTGGAAAAAGAAACATAATTTGTCCATCCTCTAGACAATGTTGCAAGCATTAAGGGTTATGTTTGTCAAGTCTCTCATTGTACACTCTTGCATATCCCTCTATCAGTTTTGATAATATTTCACCACAAAGTTCATATGTGTTGATCATGACCACCACTTATGTCAATCTCTAGATATATTAATCTTTTCTCTACCACTTCTATTATGGATTATTTATTATTGATTCATTGATTATGAAAGGACCCTTCAAAAAAGTTCATCATATATTATAGGATGTTCTTAAATAGGAGAACACATAATGTTATCCATCAATAACTCCAAAAGTATCAGAATATTGACATGTCACATTCCGTGCATGACTTCCTCTCTAATCATTCATTTGTACTAAAAAATGACCCCTTTCCGAGGAAGAGAGGTCTCTTTTATCTCTTATATTTTTATTGTCTTATACAAAAATAAAGGGACACATAAAGGCTAAAAAAATTGTCTTTGCCCCCCCTTGGACCCCCTTGGCGATAGTTCTGGGGGGGCAATCCCCCCCACAACCCCCATTAGGGAATGGGGTTCAAGCACGATTGAAACAAACCTCTAAATTAGGAAGATAATTAGGCTCCACAACCAACACTTAGAATTGGATTTTATGAACTAGCTTGACTCTATATTTCTTGTGGATCTTGTTCATCCGTTGAGGTTTCTTTTATCTCAAAGAGAGAAGAATTCCGATTCTCTATCTATCCCCTATTGTTATTTGTTATCTATGAAATACACCAAAGGTTGTTGTTATTAGAATTTACCCACAATTGACATTTTTATTAATAACACTTATGATTGTTTCTCTTTACATGGTTCGTGATTGATGTATGAATATCTATCAAAATTAGTTCGTTTAGAGCATTCTCATTCAACACTAGTACAAGATCTGGTTGATATTTATTAACATGTTATTCTCATATGTCATATAACCTTGTTGATTTTCTCCATCATTCACTTTCAAGCTTGTGTGTGTTGGTTAAAGACTCCATAATCCATAGGGAAGGTGCCAACCCTATTGAATCCATCCTCCTTTAATTTGAATATCATAAAATTAAATTGTTGTCTGATCTACCTCATTCCCTTTGACACAAAGATGTTGTTTTCTCAAGATGGTAGTCAAACTAGTATCAATCATGATACTCCTAATATTTTTGTATCAATATAATCCTTATGAAAATTCAATGCACAATGGAATGGGATGAAGGAGATTTTTTCTTGCAACTGACATGATTTCTTCTAGCATCATGTGTTTTTGTAGTCTTGAGAAAGTTCTTCCTAGCATGAAAACTTGTAAATAGATAGGGAGAAATGGTGGTTGAAAATAAACAATTGAATATCCCCAAAATACACAATAAATTTAGTGATCTATATGATTCTTGCAATGCCTTTCAAGTATCAACACATTACTTAATGAGTGTACACAACATGTGGTCTAATAAATCACTTCCCAGTAAGTAGCAAATCCAAGGTTATCCCTTTCTTGTAGGTAACAAACATAAGTACCTTTCCTTAGTGTAGTTCAATTAGGTAAAGTTATCCCATTATTTTGGACCTATCTAAATGAATAAACAAGCAACACAACAAACATATGATGCATTAATGACCAACTACCATATATGTGAGGTTCCCTCCTATGTGCAATGACAAAGGATCTACAACAAAGTTTAATCCTTGGGATTTTCAATGAAAAAATATTCCGAGGAAGAAAGGAACTACTGACGATGAGACAATAGAGTTGATCACTAAGCCATGACATATATATAATATATCCACCCATACATGATAGTAGAGCACCCCACACTCACTTAAKCTTCTCTCAAGTCTACATGATAACATTGGACCCCTTATTTGGTTTCACAAGGACCTACAATAAAATAGGTTAAGAACATGTGTTTCCTCCTAAGAGGTCACAAGTTYAAATCCAGAGGGGGGCCGGGTATGTATACCTCCATAGAATTTAGCAGTCAAATCGTTGCAGGGATGGGGTCCCTTGTCCCATAAACAAGGGGGTCTCATACACCAATTTAGTGTCTAGATTTGAACTTAAAATTAGATTATTATTATTATTATAAAAACAGAGAGAAGGAAATATAAAAGAAAAGAAAGTTGCCAAAAAATGTCACTACTTTATCACAAGATGTACAATTAACATTTATGTTAAGATTCCTAGAATAGATCCCTATTTTTACTGTCGTATGAAAAAAAATCCACCATTGTGTCACTGACATTGAAGGCCTTACTGGGATAATCCTGACTCAAAGGTTAAGTCTTGAAAGAGTTGTTCTTGAAAGGAAGGTTGAGAAGGGTAAAAACACTTAGTAACTGAAATTTGACAAAAAACCATTATTATCTGCTACAATTTGAAAATTTGAGTACATGTCTTGACCCCCTTGAATGTAATGTGGAAAAGATGTTGATTTACCCTATAATAGCTTCTTTAAATATTAAAATTACATCATCCAAAAATGGTGTCTCCATCTATGACTCATCACAATTTTGGGGTTCGTATTTGTGTACTTGTGGACTATACTGGGTGGAAGAGGTTTATGAAAATATTGGGATTACCCTAGGAAAGTATGATTGCCACTTGCATTGAAATTTGTGTGGAGTCAGAATAATCTATCCAATTGAAGCTATTGGGGAAAAAATGCATGCAATCTTTGGTATATAAGAAGGATGCATACAAAAGTCAAATTTGTCAAAAGTAGAAAGAAAGATTCACTAACAATGTAAAGAAAATTTATCCAACCACAACAAATCAATAGATATCTAAATTCGCTTTTGGTATTGGTGTCTCATCAACGAAAATTATCCAACCATGTAAAATCAATAGATATCTCAATATCCCCTTTGGTATTAGTGTCTCGTCATTTAAGCAATGGAGAAGGGTATTGAATGAAATTGAAGGAAAACTACAATATTGGATCCATCAAGATCTATCTTTGGTAGGGTACACTACCATCCTGGGTAGAATCTTATGAGTTGGTCATATTTATTACTATTTCTTCATTTTTCTTTCAGTAATAGAATATACAACATTGGAAATGACTTGAGCATATGTGCTTCTACCATGATGGAAGGATGAACCATCAATCCTTTTTTAGTTCCTTAAGTACATCCAGAGGAAGAAGATGCCAAGAAAACCATATGTTGTTGTTGTGTTTTCCTTAATTTTCATTGAGACATGAAGAAGGTGGATAACAAATGTTTCTTTCCCACAGATGTGAAAGATGACCAAGTTCAATAATCGAGAAAACTTCAATTTCCCCACTATACAGACTAAAAGAGATGATAGTTTAATCACATATAAGAGATAATAATATTTCTCAATTCTTTTGTTTCTCCATTATAATTTGTTTGGCAATTTTAGTGGATTGCAATTGAGAAAATACACCATTTTGTAGAAGAGGACAACCATTGATTTTCCTTTTTATCTTATTGAGATAAGGTATAATGGGACAAGTTAAAAATGAATTATCTCTATTGGCAATTCAAACCTTCAAATTATGTTCAGAGACTTTGAGTATGGTGTAAATATATCTACATTGAAAAAATTCAGAGTGCAGAAATTCTGTAAATAAGAGTCAAAGGTTTTGGCGACCAAAAGCCTCCCATTGAGGAAGTGTTTTCTGAATTGGATCCTTAAATATTTGAAATGACATAGATTATTTCTATGGTTAATTATGTACTAAAGGGCCCTTTGAATTTACATGAATTTTTTTTTAATGAAGCCTTAGAAAATTTCTTCATGGCCTTTGGAAAAATGACAAAGGAAAAAGTTGTGCAGTTTTTAGAGTGATGGAGAGATATGGATAAGTCGAAAGGGATATTGTTACTTTTCACTCCATACAAGTTCAAGGCATGCAACCTTGAAAAATGAATAGGAAAAGGAGGGAGTTGGAGGAGAGCATAACTTCACTATCCACACTCTGTTATAGGATTAAGTGTTATGAGATCAAGCACAAGTCTTCAACCATGACAAACCCAAGTTACCAAACAAAATGGCCCTTAAGCCCATGGTCACCCATATGATAGATGCACCACATAGTTATAAAAAACAATATTAATTCAATTGTCTTAGTCGCTTTGAACAAAAGGTAGGGGGCCTGACAGGTCATCTCGGGCTCCAGGTTGGTGATCTTCTCGAGAAGTCCAAGCTCCTAGATCCCCTACCTTACCTTTGTACTACGCTTCAAATACATATAGTGAGGACCGTATATATAAAACCACATAAGCATTTCTGCACTACCAATGTGGGATAAATCCCATTGAGTGATTTAATCAACATCGTTCATCACTTGATTGGACGGTTGTTGAGTCTTTGTACCATAGCCACAGCTTTGAATTTTGAAAGCTCGAATAAGGAGTTCACCTTGAAATATGGTCATGGGTTGGGATGTGTATCAGTACTGTTGCACTTGCTAGATTCATCAAGTAATCATGTAATGGAACCCGAACGCTTTCAACAAGAAATATCATCATTGACACTATCACCAACCATCATGACTTCGCTTGGTGAAAATTCCTGTTATCACTCCAAGAGTTACTCTAGGTTGTAGCTCGAGTGAGCTTGGTAACTTAATCAATAGCTCAATGTAAGGTATGAAAATGGATAAAAAATGAATGATTTACTCAATAACTCCCTCACTCAACACTCACTTGAATACATTAAAAAAAAAAAGGCCCTAAAAGGTATTGATTAGATGGTTTTACAGACTGATATGGATGAAGAATGCTTATTATACCAATGAGATCATGTACATTAAAAATGCATATGAAAGGCTGATTATAACAAGGAAAAATACTTATAGTTTTGTCTACCAATGAAATGATAAAAGGAATTTCATCAATCATTGTATAAACAAAGATAAATGAACATAACATTCATTCATTGACAAGTACAAAAAGAGATATACGAAATGAGGAATCTGAACAAATACAAAGAGAAGTGCGTATATGCCATTATGTGCTTCAAAAGGTCTTGTACAAAAGAGTCTATTAAGGTCTTCCACTTCGAACCTCCCTTTTAGATCCTCCCTTTGGTATTATTTATAGATATTACATTCTCATCTAGATCCAGAATAAATGGATCTTATAACCTCTTTACCTATCTTTAGATATCCAAGTCAAATTCAAATTTATGAGGTGGATGGAAAATACAAACTGTCAAATTTCTGGAAAATGTGTTACACGTTATTTTCTTCATCCCTATGATCGTAAATGATTTAAACCTATATGTTGCCTTCAGAGGGGTCAGTGGCCTGAGTTCCTGAAGAGAGAAGGAAGAAAAAATTTTCCTGAGACAAGAAGTTGCATTTTCCTATGTAAAAACCTTATAAAAAAGAATGTTCGCAGGTTGCTATATAGGCAGGGTGCGAGAATGACCAATTATCGCAGGTTGCACTATAGCCAGGGTGCGAACAGTTCACAGGTTACACTATAGCTAGGGTGCGAGAATGCCAACACGTGGGAAAAATGAGCGTTTTCTCGAATCTTCTAGAAGGAGAAGCTTCTATGGTGAGGTGGCATCCGAATGGTTTGGATCTTACTCGCTTTCATGATTTAGTGGGATCATCCT
>ML788442.1:72002-83953 GCA_009831015.1 Picea engelmannii
GTTCAAAGGAAGTAATGGATCTACACTGGTTGCCCTGGAGTCGAAGGTAATGTTGAGTCTTAACGAAGGGTGATCATTTTGGTTACGTCTTGATAGTCGTCGGGTGACAACGTAGAGTCGAGTGTGTCTATTCCCTCTCTTACGCGCGCACACACTTTTCACGCACACAAAAAAAAAAAAAATGTACTAGTTACTGGAGTTAGGTCGTCTTAACGAAAGGGGACCTCACACTTTAAATAACACTACTTTTGAACTTATATCCAAACCTACATAGATAGAAGATAGAAGATAACGATTAAGATAAAGATCCAATTGGTTGTTAATCGAGCCCTGTAGCTAAGATAGTCTCAAGAGAAACATTGAAGAAATTTCTATCCTTACTATGGACTCTGTGCGAATGACATAAAGTCCTTATGGACTCTATCATTGTGTTTTCCCTTTTCCTAAGTGAAATTGTAAAATCTGAACTGGGAAATTGTATTATTTATATTTATTTATTTAATTTTTATTATTTTTAATTTAGATTAAATAGTTTATTTATAAAACAATTTCAATTTAGAGTGTTTATTTAAAATCACAAAATTGATTTGCACACTTTAAACAATATTATATCCTAAGTTTTTAAACCTCCCATAGCAAGAAACCTTTTCTTCAAACATTGAAGCCTCATCTATCCTTTCAAAGAAAAGATTGTAAGCTTTGTATTTTCTCTTGTGATGACTTTCATTAAACTTCATAGCCTCTTTCATATGATTTTGATAAAGCCCCTCTAGATATCCAAGAATACAAGAATTGATGTCACTAGCATGCAATCCCATAGACTAGTTTCCATCTCTCTCTCTCTCTCTCTCTCTCTCTCTCTCTCGATCCATCCCTCACTCCCCCCCCTCTCTCTCTCTTGATCCCTCACAGACTCCCCCCACCTCTCTCTTTCTCTCTCTCGATCCCTCACACATTCCCCCCCCCTCTCTCTTCCCCCTTGCCCTCCCTCTCCCGCCCATCTCCCCCTCTCTCTATCCCATATATGCGCATATACAGAAGTGGTCAACCTTCGTATATGTATCGTATATGTACATATACAGAAGTTGACCATTTCTGTATATGCGCATATACAGAAGCTGACCATTTCCATATATGCCCATATATGAAAGCTGACCATTTCCACATATACGGAAGCTATCATTTTTCGTATATGCTCATATATGGAAATGGTCGACTTTCATATATGTGCATATACGAAAGTGGTCAACTTTCGTATATGCACATATACAGAATTTGACCACTTCCGTATATGCGGATATACGAAAGATGACCATTTTCGTAAATGCGTATATACGTAAGTGGTCAACTTTCGTATACACATGTCATATATGCACATATACAGAAGTTGACCACTTTTGTATGTGCGCATATATGAAAGTGGTCAACTTTAGTATAGTCAATTTTCGTATATGTGTTATGCACATATACGAAAGTTGACCACTTCTGTATATGCGCACATACAAAAGT
Organism: Picea engelmannii; assembly: GCA_009831015.1. Lineage (NCBI taxonomy): Eukaryota > Viridiplantae > Streptophyta > Pinopsida > Pinales > Pinaceae > Picea > Picea engelmannii. The sequence goes on from ML788442.1 coordinate 73,512, forward strand.
TGACCACTTCCGTATATGCGCATATACGAAAATGGTTTGCTTCCATATATGCGCATATACAAAAATTATCGACTTCCGTATATGCGGATATACGGAAGCGATCAACTTCCATATATGTGCATATATGGAAATGGTCGACTTCTGTATATGCGCATATACGGAAGCTGATTACTTCTGTATATGCGCATATATGGAAGTGGTCAACTTTCGTATATGTGCCATATATGTACATATACAAAAGTTGACCATTTCTGTATATGCGCTTATACAGAAGCTGACCATTTTCGTATATGCGCACACATGAAAGATGACCATTTTCGTATATGCACATATATAAAAGCTATCAGCTTTCGTATATGCGCATATACGAAAATGGTCGACTTCCATATATGTTCATATACGAAAGTGGTCAAATTCTGTATATGCGCATATTCAAAATTTGACCACTTCTGTATATGTGCATATACGGAAGCCGACCATTTCTGTATATGTGCATATACGGAAGTGGTCAACTTTTGTATATGTGTCATATATGCACATATACGAAAGTTGACCACTTTCGTATATGCGCATATACGGAAGTGGTCAACTTTCGTATAGTCAATTTTCGTATATGTGTTATTCATATATACAAAAGTTGACCACTTCTGTATATGCACATATACAGAAGCTGACTACTTCCATATATGCGCATATATGAAAATGGTTCGCTTCCGTATATGGGCATATACGAAAATGGTTCGCTTCCATATATGCGCATATATGGAAATGATCGGCTTCCATATATGTGGATATACGGAAGTGATCAACTTCCGTATATGCTCATATACGAAAATGGTCGGCTTCTGTATATGCGCATATATGGAAGCTGACCACTTCTGTATATGCACATATATGAAAGTGGTCAGCTTTTGTATATATATACAGAAGTGGTAAGCTTCCGTATATACCACTTTTGTATATGCGCATATATGTAAGCCGACCATTCCCATATATGCGCATATACGGAAGCGGTCAACTTTTGTATATGCACATACAAAAGTTGACTATTTTCGTATATGCACATATACGGAAGTGGTTAATTTCTGTATATGTACGTATACGAAAGTGGTCAACTTCTGTATATGCGCATATACGGAAGTTGACCACTTTTGTATATACAGAAATGGTCGACTTCCGTATATGCGCATATATAGAAGTTGACCGCTTTCGTATATGCGCATATACAAAAGTGGTCAACTTCTGTATATGTTCATATATGGAAGTCGACCATTTATGTATATACGAATATACGGAAGCCAACCATTTCCTTATATGCGCATATGCGGAAGTGGTCAGCTTCCGTATATACACATATACAAAAGTGGTCAACTTTCGTATATGTGCATAGCACATATACGGAAATTGACTATACGAAAGTTGACCATTTCTGTATATGCGCATATACGAAAGTGGTCAACTTCCGTATATGTGCATATATGACACATATATGAAAGTTGACCACTTCCGTATATGTGCATATACAGAACTGGTCGGCTTCCATATATGCGCATATACAGAAATGGTCAATTCCGTATATGTGCATATACGGAAGTTGACCACTTCCGTATATGTAGATATACGGAAGCCGACCATTTTTGTATATGTGCATATAGGAAAGATGACAGCTTCTGTATATGGGCATATACGAAAATAGTCAACTTTTGTATATGCGCATATATGGAAATGGTCGGCTTCCGTATATGCGCATATACAGAAATGGTCAGCTTTTGTATATGCGCATATATGGAAATGGTCGGCTTTTATATATGTGCATATATGGAAATGGTCGTCTTCCGTATATGCACATATTTCGGAAGAAGACCATTTTCGTATATGCACATATACAAAAGATGACCACTTCCATATATGTGCATATACAGAAATGGTCTTCTTTTGTATATGCACATATACAGAAATGATCAGCTTTCATATATGCGGATATATGGAAGCGATCGACTTCCGTATATGCGCATATACGGAAATGGTAGACTTTTGTATATGCGCATATACGGAAATGGTAGACTTTTGTGTATGCGCATATACGGAAGCTGATCACTTCCGTATATGCGCATATACGGAAGTGGTCAACTTTCGTATGTGCCATATATGTACATATACGGAAGTTGACAATTTATGTATATGCACATATATAGAAGCTGACCATTTTCGTATATCCACACACATGAAAGCTGACCATTTCCGTATATGCACATAAACAGAAGCTGTCAACTTTTGTATATGTGCATATACGGAAATTGTCGACTTCCGTATATGTTCATATACGAAAGTGGTCAACTTTCGTATATGTGCATATAAGAAATTTGACCACTTCCGTATATGCGCATAATAGGAAAATACATTACTATACCAGAAACGCAGAAAGAAATTTATGATTGTTCTATCCCATCGCGGAGCTTAGATTCATTGTCACAATCATGGATTCACCACCTTACAGAGCAGAAAGAATAGTCCAATGTCCAACACAGAGCATTATAAGGGTATTGAATGTAGTCGAGGTAGTCACGCAGTAAAAAGATGCATAAATTTACTACGAAATCCGTGGGAGTATAGGTAACGCAGGGGTAAACATAAGGTAAAATTCATCGAGAAAAAAAAAAAACAATAAACATAGGTGTAATCGTTCCAGAGAGGGCACTAACAAAAGAAGATTTCAATTCACCAACGCAGAGGGTAAAAGAGGCCACAAAATATTTTTGGCAGACCAAAATCGATAAAATGTTTCCATTAAATTAAGGGCTAGCAATCGCAGGCCCCAAGCATTAAATCAACTTACATGAATATCAACCCAACAATCAGCTAGGCTAAGAAAAAGGGGTCTGCTATCAATCTAAACACCCAATCCATTACCATCAATAATCAGATCCAAGCATAAGTCATAATGCAATCTACTCTACAAAATAAAAGAGCATATCATTGCCTTATCGCCCGCTTTGAATGATGTCCCGTGCTCCGTGCCACTCCTGCTCGTCGACCGTTGAGACCTCACCGGTACCTCCCAGCCAATGCTAGGGGTACTCTTCTTCCCCCTTAGCCCCCCGAGCCACAAAGGGGCCACACACTATCCAGAGGGTACGTCTAGCTCCCAGCTCGCCTCACAAGGCTGAGCTACCACTCCTCTCCGAGCTGGGAAATCCCAACTTCCGTATATGTGCATATATGGAAATGGTTGGCTTCCGTATATGCGCATATACGGAAGTTGACCACTTTCATATATGCACATATACGGAAGATAGCCACTTTTATATATGTGCATACACGAAAGTGGTCAGCTTTTGTATATGCGCATACCCTCTTGTGTGCTAGGTTTGGTGATGGTGTGGGAGGTCTTTCTCTTGAGGAATATAGCAAAGGATTGGCTGGTTTTATTCCCTTGTTGAGAAGGGTTTCCCAGGATACTTCTTGTGTTCTTGTGCATGGTTATTCTTCTTTTGATCTTAGTTTACTGCAGTATTTATGGTTCAAGTAAAACTAAAAAAAAAATTAAAGTAAATCCCTTTTCTTATTGTGATATCTACTATCATTATAATTCTATGTGATGTTCTTAATATTTTGAATGGTTCCATGAATGAGTTTGAATCCTTGGATTCATTAGTTAATGCCCAATACTTTTTCGTAACATATTAATGGATACTAATGACCTCCATACCTTGTTATTGTTTGTGATGTTTCATACATCTTTAAGTATCAAGGACTTCCACCCTCATTGGTATTTGAAGTATCTATCCCTCTCTAAAATCTTGTGCAACTTTCACAAGATTTCTCTTTCTGTGCCATTGGTCAAGATAAATGTGCATTTTGTGTAATTATAGAAAATAGTGTTGGAGTCTCATTCTTTTGTTTAATGGGTTATTTCTTTTTTTCTATAAATTATATAAAACCTTTAAATGAAAATAAGTTTATCATAATATCTATTTATATTGAAGGATACTCCTCCATCTATTGGCTTTCATTTCACCCTAAAGTGAGAAGGTTATCTAAGCTCCAATGGATGCCTAGCATAGTTCCTCTCAAAGGAACATCTCAAATAACAACATCCCTATTGGCATCATTACCAAGAACAACAAAGAAAGAAATATGTGTCCTTTAGGTGAAGAGAGACTAGCATTCACTACCTCATTGCTAGAGAGGTGGTGAAGTTACGACAGATTTTCTTGAAATATATAAACATAAATTGGGTGATAAGGCGGTGCAATTGAGGGGAAATTTGTTTGAGATATTATAATACAGATTGGGTTGTAAAATATACCTTTACAAAAAGTGTGCCTTATATAATCAAGAGTGATGTTTTGAAGATAGTTGAAATATGAACTAAGAAACTTCCTATATTTAAATCTCAATTAAAATTTGATAATATTGTTAAATATTCTAGATCCATTCTAAAGAGTGTGCCTTATATACTCAAAAGTGATATTTTGAAGATAGTTAAAATATGAACTAAGAAACCTCCTATATTTAAATCTCAATTAAAATTTGATAATATTGTTAAATATTCTAAATCCATTCCAAAGAGTGTGCCTTATATACTCAAGAGTGATGTTTTGAAGATAGTTAAAATATGAACTAAGAAACTTCCTATATTTAAATCTCAATTAAAATTCGATAATATTGTTAAATATTCTAGATCCATTTCAAATAAAATGAAAAAAAAATAATATTGTTAAATACTCTAGATCCATTCCAAATGAGATGAACGACAAGACACTATATAACCTCATTTTTAATATTCAACAATTTAATCATAGAGAATCAATAGACATCAAAATACTCGTTTTGGGTGATAATTATTATAATGTTAAGAGATACTTAAATAATGCCGCAAGATAATTTGAAATATATTTTTATAAATTTTATTATCATATTAAATTTTATTTTAATATTCTTTTAAAATGAATAATTATATGTTAATTAAATTTTTGGATTTTAATTTTCTTATTCTTCTTTTATCTTTTATATATATATATATATATATATATATATATATATATATAATTAAACCTACTTATAATCTAAAATTCTATTTCATCTCCGTTCATAAACCACAATTATTTCACAAGTGCAACCTTTTTTAAACATAAATAATCCCACGAAGACAATTATAAGCATAGGTTGGGGTATCATATATATATATATATATATATATATATATATATATATATATATATATATGGCCATTACATATAAATTAAAACGAGGAAAGCATCAGGTAAGATTGAACGCATTTCAGATTTCTGTAAGATGGATTTACAGGTCGCGAATTTGAGCATTGTCGTCGACCAGAGCTGTAAGTGTCCATGCATATGAGGTGTGGGGATTCGGAGCAGAGCAGTTGCTGCAAATCTCTCCTTGAATCTTGTCCGTGAGCATGCCCAGCTACCCCATCTTTAGGATGGCCCTCCTAAATTTCTGAAAGAACAACGTCTGATTGTTGGAGAAGATAAGATGTGCACTATCTTCTTGTTCTTGGAGCTTCTTGGTTTTGGAGATGGATAAGAGAGAGTGATTAGAAGTGAAGAGAGCTTGCCTCTTCACCAGATCTATTAAGTATTTGTTGTTGAACACGTTGGGGCTACGAATGTTGAGAACAATTGTATTGTTAGTGGTATTGGTGGGGTATATTTTGTACAGCCTCTGCACAAAAGACTCCTCGACGCTCATGTCCTGCGTATACAGCCTGTTTAAGAGGGACGAGTAGAGCCCAAGCATAATAATCTTTAATTTTCAAGCTGTAACACAAGGTGAAGAGGAACATAGTGCTTGCCAACAGAAATAACATAAATTTTAATAAGCCATAGTAAAATCAAAAGAAAATTAATTGCTTTTCAATGGTTAGCAGGCAAAGGCTGTCGGCATACATTTTTATTTGCAGAATCTCAAAAGGATTTCCCTCGGCCTTCTGGTGGACGGGGATGACAAAAAATTTAACAGCTCCCTCCATAGCAAAAACTCCCTATTTTAGAGGCCCCAAATTTGCTATGGCATACCCTTAGATACTAGAAAGACAAGCCTTGGCCCTCTGAGCAACATGCTGGAAAAACCAAGGTATCTAAGCCCCTCCTCCCCATCATTCTGCAAGGCCAAAAGATCCATCATCTATCACAATGAATAATACTGCATGGTATATTTTAAAATAATACCAGTATGGCGACATGGCCAGATCACAAAACAGATGAATCAGATGGTAATCTTTCTTGTGGTTTGTAAAACGTGTAATCAAGATATCTGCAGCTAGAGTGTAATGTTCACCGATGAAAATGCGCGGCATTTGGGAGGCATTCACAGTATTTGAATTTTGAATTTCAAACAGAGTGTCAATTAATGTTAACGTTATCGGAGACGACGTTTGATGCGTTTGATGGAGCGACCGGAAGATGGATCGCCGGAATCAGGGTGGGCACAGGGGATGGGACCATGTATGCGCCGCGAGATGGGATGCGGATGGGAGCATGATAGTAAATGCGCGGGGTATGGAAAAGCGCGAGCATGGTTGCACGGTCATCCGGTCTGCAGTCATTAAGACTCTGCAGCAGGCTGGATATTGCTTGCCAAAACTTTGAGTGTTATTTCAGATCACGTTTTCTTCACTCCACTCAATGTAAATACATTGGAAAACAAGTGTATCTTTTGAAGGGTAACCCAATAATCATGGAAAATATAAGATCCCGTAGTTGTCAATATCAATTGTACCAGTGCTTCTCGTAAGAATGTTGGCTATTTTCCGTTTTGGTACTAATATGTGTGAGCATGTCGTATCTACTTTTAATTTTGATATTAATATTTGTGCGTATGATGGTGATTTATGGCATATCTGATCGAGCGATGAGATTTGGTTCCACTGTAGTGCTGCCATTCGGGTACATCGATTATATTTCTATTGTGTGCCATTAGGGTACATCGATTATTCAAATGGTCTATCTGTTGTGTCATAATATATTTATTCAAACCGTGTCTTCTGCTGCAATGGATGATTCAAACGGTATTTGTGTTGTAGTAGTTGTTTAGAGATCGTCTTTCTCATCTCTGAGGAAGGTGCCGGTAATGATGACTCGCAAGTGGTAACGATAGATTTACTACATACAGATATATATTTGAAAGGGGGCGGTGCCCTGGACTTCACCTTGTAGATTTATATTTGACGTGGAATGGTGCCTCTAACCAGGTCAACCACAACCAATTCAGTTTATAGATATATATTTGAAGTGGTATGGCGCCTCAAACCACATCAATGCCAACCCAAAGGAGTAGGCTAACTCGGGAGCAATCTTCCCTCCCGAGTAGCTTTACGACAGTCCCTTTTCGGCGACCCCCAGCGTATGCACCATCCCCCAGATCACTGCCCCGTAGAGTACACTGCCAGCACCGTCATATCTTGCACCATGATCCCCCAGATCATTGCCCCGTAGAGTACACTGCCAGAACCGTCGTATCTTGCACCTGTCGACTCTCGATGCACTGGTCCAGGGAATTAACGCAGGGAGTTAATTCACCACCAAACATTCACGCCTTCGACCCTACGTCCTCCAGCGTAGATTTACACACCAGCGCATGCCCTTCATACCCTTCATTCGACCATAGCTTGGAGCTATCACATGGTAAGCCACACCAGTGCTTCGTTCACCCTTCATTTGACCAGAGCGTGGAGCGATCTTCACGGTAAGCCATCTACCATTCTTTCATTCTGCTCAGCTTGAAATTTTTGAACTTTCAGTTTCCTTGGGTGATATTGACAGAGAGAACATTGGTAAATGTTTTCAGAAATGGGTTCAATGCGCATCTTTGAAAAGAGTGAAACAAATTGCTCTCAGCAATATTTTGACTGGTAGTTTCTTGGATGTTCCAACTTATCTATTTTCTTGCGAATGCCTAACATTATTGAAGCTTGAGTGGTTTTTCTTTATACGACTACCCCCTTACTTCAGCAGTTTCAGACACCTTGTGACCTGTTCCTTATCATTCATCTATACAAATGATGATATACTTGACCGTTTCGTATCAAAATGCCCTCTTCTTGAAAATTTGACTGTTCAACACTGTACAGGGCTAAGAAATGTGAAAATTTTTGCAGTAACCTTTATTTTTCTCTCGGTAGTTTTGCAGTAATGTTGATTTTCGCCTAGAAAATGCTATTCCTGGTCCAACATCTGAATCTTTCAACAATGCTCGCTTGTTTCGTTTCATATCTTCAATCCGATAAAGTTTTACAGCCCTTAAATTAAATTTAAATTCAACTAATTCACATTTGGGTTTCACTCGCTGCACAAGACAGGTTCATGTAGCTTATGAAGATTTTATTGTTCTTTTGTGCTGTGTTTTTTTTCAATTATCAGTTTCACACTAGGTTGGTGTTGTTATGCGTGTAAAACCTAATATTAAGAAGCAAAGATCAATATTTGATGCAATAAAATGTCATTTTTGTTAGTTGCATTGTCCAGACAGATGAAGATTACATAATCCAAGTTACAATCTTAAGATAGCAGTAACATATGGACGCAATTTAGTGTAGTAATTCGTTAGTATACTTCAATTTAAAAATTTCTGTGATTGATACGACCTTCATAAATGTAATTGCACTCTTGAAGTATAGTTTTCTTGAATGTAAATAAAATCATTCTCATTCCTTGCACCAAAAAAAAAAAAATGCCAAGTGCATAGAGCATAGTTTGGTTAGATTTTTTTTTGGTAATATCAGAACATAAACTCGAAGTTTCCATGGTTCTCTCGCTACTCTATATATCGTCATTTTTGTTCTTTATTCATCCCTTCCAGTTCAGTACTTTTAAACTGAAAGGGAAAAATATTAATTATATGATCTTGCATCTCTTGTTCCAACTTTGAAACTGTAACTCGAGGGATCCATTTTTGCTCAGTCTAATCTGCAAATTAGCTATGGAGTAGGTGGCTTTTATGCTATGTTGTTTGTTGATCCCAGCCATTGCTTATCATATAGTAAACAACAATTTTTTGAATGTTCTCAAAACCATCGAACACCTCACTACTTCGACAATGGCTCTATTTTTTTTCATGTTAGCTATAATTTTTCTTTGCTTAGATCAGTAATTAAGCATATTAGATATAAATTTGTATATTTCTTCTTAATCTGTTAACCAATTTCAGGGAAGATTGAATTTTTAACGCATTCATTTAGGTTGTGAACTACTCTATCCATCTGAACAACACCATGGCCCTAATTGAACATGTTTTCTCTTTATTTAAAAGTGTTTTTATAGTCATTCTAACATCGTTGTTGTTTACATATTCATTTATAGGGAATTGAGAAAATGGCGGAAAATAGACATGAATGGGATGTAGTTATCAAAGGCACAAAACAAGTATTTTATTGTTTGGTTGGTGATTGTGTCAATATGACAAGATCAAAACTATCTGGCCTTAATCACCATTGTGCAATCAAACACAATCTCTCTCCAATTCCCCCACGCCGAAGAGGTCGAGTAAGACATGAAAATGTTAAACGTGCAACGAAATCACCAAGTAAGGTTAAAAGACAGAATGAAAAAATTCAATATGATGTAGATGCAAGGTTGTGTCGTGCACGAAAGCAGGCATATAAAAGATTTGTCAATGAAGAAATTATTTCTTGTGTGTTTTTTTAATAATATAAATTAATTATTATTGACTAAATTCATTGAAACTCATTTTCGCAGTCAGTTGCTACGTTTGATCAACTCAATGATGATTCGAAGAAAAAAATTCATGAAAAAATGAATTGTTGGGATCAAAGTTTACCTCATAGACGTATGGACACAGCTAAACGCATAGATATTGATTTACAACAAAAAGAAATAACGGGTCCTTCTAATGATGTAGGGGAAGAAGAGTTGGATGAGCATACCCATATATTAAACTCTGGGGAAACTAGTAATAACAATGAGTACATAGTTGAGTCAATTTTTTTGCATGCATTGTTTTCAAGACATTTGAACTTTAGATGATATTTATTTTTATTATCAATTGTATATTGATTCTCCATTGTTATTGATATGTCTAGCCTGATCAACAAAAATCCTCGGAGAGATCACTGCATAGTTTTGCTGCTGAATATAGTTCAACTAACTTGGATATTCAACGAGCATCGAGTTGTCAACCATTACGACACTCACCTAGATTTCAAGGGATTTTCAGTAAAGTAAGTTTTTCTTCAATACAACCTATTTCATAAAAACACTAAACTCAATATTCTATTTTTTTTTTAATTTTCTTCTATGATTTGTGATTGATTATATTAATGTGCATTTATGGTGCAGGTGTTTTTTTCGGAACCATTACAATCATTACAAACCCCAAAAGATGGTCAAAATATTGAAAAGAATGTAAACGAAACAAACCAAATGCTACAACCATCTTTACATTCAATGTGGCAATGC
>ML788442.1:84779-96060 GCA_009831015.1 Picea engelmannii
AATTTAACATTTCTTCCAAACATATAAAGAGAAAATCAACAAAATTTTAGAAAATTATAAAAAAGGACCACCACAAAGCCATGGTAAAGAAATAATGAATGCATTCAAACCATAAACTTAACTTATAATCAATTCCAATTATCAGCAAGGCATAAGGCTTATCAAAACCTCTAATATTATGATAAAAAAGTGGTGAAGGATAATAGTTTTTATATTTCAAAAGATATTAATAAATATTTATAAATAATAAAAATATAATCAAACACGCAAGGAAAGGGATAAGGCTTATCTTTTATTCAAAGTAAGCAAAGGCAAATTAATGGAATCATGAATCATGACTACTGTGAATTAAAGGCAAATAAAAATTTTAAATAAATGAATCATGACTACTGTGAATTTTTAAAACTATGACAAATTTAAATTCCAACCTCTAAAATTATGATAAAAATGTAGTGAAGACTAATAGTTTTTGTATTTAAAAAGATATTAATAAATATTTATAAATAATAATATTATAATCAAACAAACAAGCAAAGAGATAAGGATTATCTTTTATTCAAAGCAAGGAAAGACAAATTAATGGGATTTGATAAATTTTAAATAAATGAATCATGACTATGTGAATTCTTAAAACCATGACAACTTTAAATTCCAACCTCTAAAATTATGAAAAAAATGTAGTCAAGGCTAATAGCTTTTATATTTAAAAAAATATTTAAAAATAATAATAATATAATCAAACATATAATTTCTTGGGAAAAAACACAAATGCGTCGCCCGTATATGCATCTTCCGTATATGTGTTGTCCGTATATGCACCTTCCATAATGGCGCCTTTCGTATATGCGTCCTTCCGTATATGCACATATATGGATGACGCATATAAATACGCGTATAAATGTGCATATACGGACGACAACTTCCTTAAATCCTCATATATGAAAGCACACATACGGAAAATGCATTTGGATTACCGTAAATTTCTTTTGTATATGCACCTTCCGTATATACATCGTTCGTATATGCTCCTTCCGTATATGCGAGCTTCCGTATAAATGTGCATATACGAACGACAACTTCCTTAAATCGTCATATATGGAAAGCACACATATACGAGAAGATTACCGTAAATTTCTTCCGTATATGCGCGCTTCTGTATATGCGTAGCTTCTGTATATGCACGCTTCCGTATATGCGCACTTCTGTATATGCGCAGCTTTCGTATATGCACGCTTCCATATATGCGCGCTTTTGTATATGCACCTTCTGTATATGCGCACTTCTGTATATGCACCTTCCGTATATGCTCGCTTCTGTATATGCGCCATCAGTATATGCACCCTTCCGTATATGCGTCGTCCGTATATGCGGCATCAGTATATGCACCCTTCCATATATGCGTTATCCGTATATGCACACTTCCGTATATGCAGCATCCGTATATGCAGCTTCCATATATGCACGCTTCCATATATGCAGCTTCTGTATATGCACTCTTCCGTATATGCGCAGCTTCCATATATGCGTGCTTCCGTATATGCGCAGCTTCTGTATATGCACGCTTTCGTATATGCGCACCTTCTGTATATGCACCCTTCCGTATATGCGTGCTTTCGTATATGCGCAGCTTCCATATATGCACGCTTCCGTATATGCACGCTTTTGTATATGCACCTTTCGTATATGTGCGCTTTCGTATATGCACGCTTCTGTATATGCGTAGCTTCCATATATGCGCGCTTTTGTAGCTTTACGACAGTCCCTTTCTGGCGACCCCCGGCGTATGCACCATCCCCCAGATCACTGCCCCATAGAGTACACTGCCAACCTCGTCGTATCTTGCACCACTATTCCCCATATCACTGCCCTATAGAGTACACTGCCAGCACCGTCGTATCTTGCACCAGCCGAGTTAACCGTCGTATCTTGCACCTATCGATTCTCGATGCACTGGTCCAGGGAATTAACGCAAGGAGTTAATTCACCACCAAACATTCACGCCTTCGACCCTGCGTCCTCCAACGTAGCTTTACACACCAACGCCTACTCCCACCGTCGTATCTCCGCACCTACTGATTAAACCGTCGTATCTGTTGCTCACTCCAATTTGAATTGGCATTTAAACTCTCCATTAAACTGACTTACCAACCAAGCCAGCGCCATATCAGTAGCGAGAGAGACTTCTTACCAGCTTTTGAATTTGCAACTAAACCCGGAGCCCGAAGACCATGGGAAGCGGTTTGCAAGTCTGAGAGGAGATTGAAGATTGAGCAGGATAGGTTTAGGATCGAGGGAACTCAATGATCAGTGGACAGAACATACTCGTTATTTCCCATTTGCAAGTTAATGAATCAATCGTAGGAGAAGGTCTCGTGGGAGACAGAGAGGAAAAATAAGTCTTCGCATAATTTCAGAGATACACCAGACATATTAAAAAAAACTCAATCCGAGCCTAGTAGAAGAGCTTTGACATAAATCCATTAGAGCTCGAATTATGTCCTCACCGTGAACCAAGAATCCATGTTGGGAACGAGATTGATATTGAGAATCTATCCTTGCAGATTAGAAAGAGTACTGGATCTATATTAAAAGAAGGTACAGATATGAACCCTGTAATTAGAGACCTGGTTATATATTTTAGCTTTATTAATAGATAATTTCTGCAAGAGCAGATCCTTGGAATAAAATGCTACTAGGATTTTAGAGTAGGCCTCATTGATTAGGTTGCTAAATGTGGGCTCAAAAGAAATATGACCTATTGTGAAACGATTTTCCTCATAGGTGCATCATAATCCCCCGAATTGATGGTAAGGTTCTCAAATTTTGATACATTTATTTGCTAAATTGTTTAATTTTTCACTTAGTATCTGTACCAATTTAATGTATTTATGGAATTATGAAATGCAAGATCAATAAGATTAGATTAATATCTAGATTACCATAGATTTTTTACATGCTAAGCTAAAAGTATTGCAAATCCAGACTTGATAAGATATTACTAAACATGATGCCCCTTCTTGTCTCACATAATGGTGCTGCTATGAAATCTTGATCTCTGTATTTTTTACTTTGTTTGTATTCTTGAGCTGCTTGAAAGGGTAGAAATGGACAATTGTCTTATATGCTGATGAAGAACTCATAAATAATATGACAACATATTATAAACAAGTAATTCATTTGAAGTGTAACATAGAAGCGATAATTTAGGAACCAAACAAGTAACAATATGATTTTTATTAAAAGAACATGAATACATGCATGGGCTTCATTATATCCATGCTAGAAGTAATCTTGATACTTTCAAATAGAGATATAACCTTCCTTAGTTTGTTGTAGCAATCGTCTATGAGATAATATGGTAATATACTCTGAAAAGCCTCCCCTAACGTATTCTCAATTGCATGCAATGATTCTAGAACCTCATTCCAATGAGAAGATTTGAGATGACTAGACTTGACCACCTGTAAATAGCATAATCAGGACCCAACACCCAACTCTTGATGGCTATGATATAGCTCCCATTCACATCGGGTAGTGTTCTCTGCAACAGGGGATTTATGATATTCAATGCAATCTATATGTTTAATGAAATTCTGAAATGGGGATCTTAATCCAACCATACCCAACCTTTGATTCTTCCTTTTAATCATTCATGTCAAGATATGATTCAAATATTCCTTGGAATAACTATTATGACAACCTTTGCTCCATGATACTCTACCCTTGATGTCTAGTCAATAGCTCTAGAATCAATGCTGTAGGAAATAGTGGGGAAGGATTACAATCGAACTCCACCCAGCCTTTTGCTAGTATATTTCTGGTAGTCACCTTTTCCACCCAATTTCAATAATAATATGATAATCCCTACAAATGAAACCTTAGTCCATATCCCAACTAGAAAAAAAAGGAATAAGTTGGAAAGGAAGTATTAGTTCTAGCCAAAATAACTTATATTGGAAGATCTACTTCAGAGTTGTTGGTGGATCAAGCCACCAAAGAGGTTTTGGTAACAAGAAAATCAAGTCTATCTAGCCTAGGTAGAACTGCCATAGAAAACACTAAAAATACTACTACTTCCACTACTCCAGGTGCAAGAAAGCCTCCCTTAGGTCAAAAAATTCAATTGCCTAGAGTTAGTGGACACATGCCCAAGTGGAAAAGTGGGCAACTGTTGATAAAAGATGAATTGACAAATGCCTTTTTTTGAAGAAGTGGCTTTGATCATAGCTTCAAGTGCCACTAGTCATGGTTTATCATTTTCAATTGCAGAACCAGTTATGGCTCCAGTTGGAGACTTGGGACTTACAATGAGTGTAAGTTAGGTTGTAAATGGATGGAGAGCGAACTTGGAGGTGATCCTGGAGGCGAACCAGAAACCCACCTCTCAGTCTTCTCCTGATTTTATGGGACCCTTTAGTTTTTTCCTGGAATCCATCTCTTGGGTGCAGGACTTTCGATTTACTATAAAGCTTTTTTAGTGACTCTTTACTCTTTACAGCTCTGGTTTGTTTTGGTTTTCAGTGCGTTGGGATTGTCCTATTCTGTCTCGATTTTTGTCTTCTTGTTCAGATACCGGCATATAGGGATTGGTTTTTTATCTTTGTTAGACTCTGTCTTTCCTCTCCAACAATTGTTACACTGTAAACTTGCCGTCCTCCCTTTTGTTCCTCTCACTGGCCTGCACTCCCCTTTTTCGCTGCTTTGACTATTACTATTGGTCCTGCAGTGGTCTCTCATCCTTTATCTATAATGGACTCACAGTCAAACAATCTCATGCACCCTTCCAATGAAATTATCTAGAAACAGGTGGGTGTTTTTGAAAAAGTGGACTCCCTCGAAAAAAAGCTACTAAAATGTCCCTCCAAGCCCTCCATTTCAAACAACTCTTCCTTTCCTATCGATTTCCCTGTTGGACTGGTCTCTCCTCCACTGACAGAAGCCATTGCTCCAGAAACCACTCCTCCTATCCCTGACAGGCCCCTCCCTTCTTTCAACACTTCCTTACCTCATGATTGCTCAAGCCGCCCTACCTTTCTGGATGTTCAAAGAGCCCCTACTTCCTCTCACCGAGCTGCCTCCTACGGTCGCAAGGAGTGGAAATCAAACAGAATAACAAAGCGTATGGTGTTGGGTGATGGAGTGGGCTTAGAGGACCTTTGAAAAATGTCCCTCTATGCTCTGGTGGGTCGTATCCCCTACAAAAGTTTAAGCACTCAACCTCTGGAGGATTGGATAAAGATACATTGGTTTCCTCTCTTAGTATATTCCCCGAAGATCCTTTACCTCAAAAAAGAATGGCTCTGCTTCTACTGTAAGTCTCCTGAGGATGCATCACTGTTACTAAATACATTGTGGGTCTTCGGTGGAAGCAGCCTCATGCTCAAGCGCTGGAGAATGGCTTTCAACCTCGACACTGACTTATTTCAGCTCAGACACCTTTGGGTGCTTCTCCCAGACCTTCCACTTCATCTCTGGAACGAAGGAGCCATTAGAACTATAGGCAACTCCCTGGGCAAGTTCATCGCCTTTGACGCACAGTCACTCACTGGTCCTTTGAGGAAAATGGGCAGAGTTCTGGTCGAGATGGACATAACTACTGGTTTGCTGGAAACTCTTGAGATTGAATGGAGAGGATGGAAATTATTACAGACCCTGGACTATCTTGGACTCCCTTTCCGCTGCAACCGATGCCATGAAACTGGTCATCTTCACTACTCTTTCCCTGGTAAGTCTTTGATAGACCCTTCTGAGGATTTCGACCTACTCCTAAACCCACCCGACTATATGGATGAAGATCCATCCCTTGCTTTCCTGGAAACTCCCACTGATGCTCCCTCCCCTCCCTTACCTGGGCAAGAGGAAACTTTGACGTCTAAGCTGAATCATCTTTTCTCTCTTCTTTTTAAATCCCTTTCCGTTGTAGAGAAGGAATCCATCAATAGCTCCCTTTGGATTTCTTCTTCTTTCTGTGCTAAGCTTCCTCTTCCAGAAGTTGAGACGTCACATCCACCTTCTTCTTTCGTTCCCTCTACAGTTGGCTCCCTTCCGACTAGTGTTGACCCTACAGTTTTCCCTGCCTCTTCCTCCCTTTCTCTCCCCCTTCTTCCGTCTCCTCCGGCCAAGATGTCCAGTCTCCCTACCTTCTCTATTGAATCAGAAGGATCCCCAACTATTCTTCCAGGATATAGACAGCCGGAGGAAGATGAAGAAAACCTCTTGGCTACGCTGAACTCTTCTTCCTCTCTTCCTTTTCTCCCTGACAACACTTCTATGTTACCTATCTATCGGGGTAAGGAGCTCATCGTTCCCTCTTCGGAGGCTGGGACTTCTTCTTCTCAACACTTTGGAAAAGAGGTCAAAGCCTTTGCATGGTCGCAAGGTATTGGTTATGAACTCTCCCCTCTCCAGACACGAAGTTCCAGAAAGAAAAAGGATCTTCTTAGTTCTCAGCAAACTGTTTATGTCATTCCCTCTCAGGATGGAAAGGCCCTTAGAGATATGAAGGCCTTGGCACGATCCAAGTGATGATTGTGCTCTCTTTAAATATACGAGGGATTGGAGGCACTCTCAAGGTTGCTTCCTTTCGAAGACTGCTAGAGCGATCAAATCATGATATCATCTTTCTCCAAGAAACCCTCTCGGCTGATCAAAAGTCTAAAGACTTCGTGCATCATTTTCTCTCATGTTGGGTCACAGCGGCTGTTAACTCCATTGGAAACTCTGGTGGCCTGTTGGTTGCATGGGACCCTGGTATTTTCGATTTTATACCCTTCCTGACGAGCGGAGGCATTATGTTGGTAGGTCGTTGCTTAGCTACCAATCAGGAGTTGGCATTTCTAAATGTCTACAGCCCCTGTCTGGACCAATCGCAGTTCTGGACTCATTTAGCAAACAACGGCTTACTTTCCATTCCGAACCTTATTCTTGGCGGTGATCTAAACATCATTCTATCTGCAGGTGAACACTGGGGAGGTTCCTTCTCATCTAGTTCAAATGAATCTTTCTACAGAGATCTCTTTGCCTCTCAAAACCTGATCGATGTCTTGCCGACTCGTTTAGTCCCCACTTGGAGAAATGGGCGGTCTGTATCTGAAGCAATTGCCAGACGTCTGGATTATTTTTTAGTTTCTAATACTTTTTTGACTTCTACAGGATTTTCAACCTCATGGGTGGAACTCCCATTTGTTTCTGATCATGCCCCCATCCTCCTTCATTTGAAACTTCCCTCTCTGCTCAATTCATTTCCGTTCAAGTTCAACCACCACTGGTTGTCGAATGCTGACTACTCCTCTTTATTTCAAATTGTCTGGACAGACCCTTGCTTCCTGTGTGAATAAAACCCTCAGCTGTGAATCGTTTGGAAAGTGAAGGTACTTAAATCTCAATCTAAAACTTGGTTTAAAGATAAAAAAACAACAGAGACATTATTGTTAAATAATCTGGAGTCCGAGATTATTCAACACTTAAATAAATCAACTACATATGTCGTATCTGTGGAGGAATATGCTAGTCTAAAGGCGCTTGAAAGTAGGAGAGCCTCCATCCTTCGTGAGGAGGAAAACTGCTGGAGACTTCGCAGCAGAGCTACCTGGTTAAAAAGTGGAGATTCAAATTCAAAAATTTTCCACAAAGTGTCAAGCTACAACAGAAACAAAAGGTTTATCTGGTCAATTGAAAGAGAACATGTTGGGCTTCTTCGTGGACAGGAAGCAATCAAAGACGAGGTTGTCTCTCATTTTGAACAACTTTTCAAAGACAGCAGTAATCACAATCTTCATGAGAAATGTAGTACTGCCAGTCTTTTCCGACAATTGGTTTCTGTAGTTGAAGCTACTAACCTTTACAAACCTGTCACTCTGTCGGAGCTTAAAGATATTCTGGATCACTTCAAAAGAGAGAGGAGTCCTGGGCCCGATGGCTGGACGACCGAGTTCTTCATTTTTTTTTTTGATCTCGTAGGAGCAGATCTCCTCCAGATGGTGGAGGATTCTCGTATAAAAGGAAAAAAAATTGGAAGCCTTAATTCCACCTTTCTAGTCTTGACTCCAAAAGAAAACAACTCGGTCTCCTTCAATGACTACCGACCGATCTCACTTTGCAACCTCATCTATAAGGTAATTGCAAAAGTTATCTCTAAGAGGATCAAGCCGATTCTTGAAAGAAGTCTTTCAGCAGAACAACTGGGATTTTTGAAGGGAAGAAGAATTCAAGATGCTATTGGAGCAGCCCACGAGAGCATCCACAATATTAAACAGAAAAATATTAAGGCATTGGTCATGAATCTCGACCTCAAAAAAGCGTTTGACAACATTGACTGGGAGTTTTTGAGGCTAATCTTACATATAGTGGGGTTTGGTGTCAAGTTTACCGATTGGATGTTGTCCTGTGTCACTAGTGCTAATTTTGCAGTGATGATTAATGGAGAGGCGACAAGTTTTTTCAAAAGTGAGAGGGGGCTCCGTCAAGGATTCCCACTCTCTCCTTACCTATTTATCTTGATCATGGAAGGCCCTAGCCTACTCATCTCTAAAAGCATCTCCGAACACCACATTTCTGGTATAAAGGTTTCAAAGTTCTTAAAGATTGTTCATCATATGTTTGTTGACGATGTCCTCCTAATGACAAAAGCTGATCTCACAGAGTGGTTAGTGATCCTAGACTTGCTTTAGCTCTTCTGTTCTGTTTCGGGTCTATCCATCAATTATTCAAAATCCACAGTCCATTTTGGGGGGCTAAATGAAGCCGAGCTCGTTCTCCTTAAAGACTCCATCCCCTTCTCCTTTATTGATCTGATTAAAGGATTCAGATGCCTCGGATACCAGCTAAAACCGGGAGCTTCCTCTTCTGAAGATTAGCGTTGGCTCGTGGCAATTTTTGAAAGGAGAATTGGCTTTTGGTGTAACAAGTGGCTGTCACTAGGTGGGCGTTTTACCCTGGTCAAATCGGTGCTGGAAAGCCTCGCTGTTTTCTGGATGACTCTGGAGCAGATCCCCAGTAAGATCATAAATATTCTTTGAAGACTCTCATTCAATTTCCTGTGGAGTGGCCAAGCTGGTAAGCACCGCTTCCATCTTTGCAACTGGGAATTACTGTCAAAACCTCGAAGGGCAGGGGGTTGGGGAATTAAGAATCTTACGACTTTTAACACGGCCCTTTTGGCTAGTTCCTTTTGGAGAGCAGTCTTGCATGACATCATTTGGCACCGAATTATAATGGACAAATACCTGGGATCCTTGCCTCTTCTCACCTGGTTACGAAAGCCATCTCTACTACAGAAGAGGGCTTCATCTTTTTGGAAGGGTCTAATCTCTTCCTCTTCGGTGATCCTTCATTGGCTCCATTGGAAGCCAGGATCGGGCACTGATATTTTGATTTCCAGGGACAAAATCCTCTGGCTAGAGGAACAATCGATTCTCTCTTTGAATCTGAGATCGCGGCTTTTTTCCTTAAACTTTTTGTGTTTGGCGCAGGTGAGAAGTTCAACCCACGGCCTCCCTCTTCTAGACAACTGGATGGGCAGTGGCGATTTGCATTTAATTGGACAGAATGCCATCAACTGGGACTCCTTTACGGCCGCTCTTAGAAGTACAGACATCTCTCTCAATGATGAGCCAGACTCTATTCTTTGGGCTGGAGGAGATGCCACAGGTATCATCACTGTCAAAAATCTCTATGATGCCCTCCTTCAACCGCTGGACCTCGGCACTGACAACACTTGGCTACATCGACTGTGGAAGTGGTCGATTCCACTCAAATACAATTTTTTCATCTCGCTCGCTGCAAAAGAGAAAGTCCTCACTTGGGAGATGCTCCGTAAGAGAGGCTGGGAGGGCCCTGGGATCTATCTTCTTTGCAACTGATCCTCTGAAGACATTCACCACCTCCTTATACATTATGATTTTATAAAGGTTGTCTGGCATCGACTGTTTCTGCATTTTTCTCTAAATTTCTCCTGGAACGGCTCCACCATCTCAGAATGTTTCTATATGTGGTCCACTGAAAAATCTTCTCTGCTTTGTTTGGCTGCTCATGCCTGCTGGCAGATTTGAATCAAAAGGAATAAAGTGATTTTTTACGATCGACCTCCCTCCTCTCTTGCTGTAGTTCACAGAGTTTTGGCTTCCTTCTCATGGCAACCATCTTCTATTAAATCCTTCCCTTAGAAATCTTGTGAGTTTAAGCTGGCTGAAGGTTACACTTTAGCATGTTTTGATGGCGTAGAACAGTAAAATGGCTTATGTTGTGGTGCTGGAGGCACCTTCAAGACCCATCCGTCGAGGATCACAAAGTGGTTCATCAATTTTGGAGCGGGTACTAATACAAAAGATGAACTTATGGGTTTATGGGCTTCCCTCGCTCTGGCATGTTTTTGGTCAATCAAGCACTTACATGTCCTTGGTGACTCGAGAGTTATTATCGACTGGATAAATCTTAAAAGCAAGCTTCATTCAGTCAATATTGAGTGCTGGATGAAAAAAATGCAGGATCTATCCAAAAACTTCATTGATATCAGCTTCCATCACATTTCTAGAACTCACAATAGAGAGGCAGATGCTCTCTCAAAGAGGGCTCTAAATGAAGTGGTAGGGAGACTCTCGATCTACCACTGTGATAGTGGGAAAGAGAGTCCCATCTCCTTTATTAATATTTTTGAATTATGATGGTTGATCCTCTTAAAGTGGATAGACGACAGCTTTGTAAGTTTTTTGCTTACTTCTTCTTCCTACCTTCTTCTTGCTATTGCTTTTCTTGGTTTTGTTTCTTCGAATCACTGTTGTTTTTGTTGTAATGGTCCTTTCATTGCTAGCGCATTGATCATGTTTTCAGCATGTTGCAGCATATTGTAAATGAATTTATACCCTATATAAATTTGAGAAAATGTTTTCTTGGAAAAAAAAGTTAGGTTGTAAATTCTAAATGAAGATATTAAAAGATATGCAATTTAATTTCTTGCACAATGGTGAATTTTTTTTTTTGAGTTTCATTTTCAATGATTCAAGCAACTTGAATTTTTTTTAATAATTAAGATATCGTTAAATTTATTCATCCAAAAAACCGAATCCTCCTAAATGTTTTAAGTTTTTTTTTTTTTTTTTCAATAAGTTTTGTTGTTTTCTTTAAAATTGAATAAGAAATTCAGAAAAATGGATAGAAGAGAAGATTTCAATGATTTAAATTATGTAATTGGATGTCTTATTTCTAAGAATAGTTTACTTGTATGTGTTTTTGTGTAAGTTAATCATTATATTTTGTTCTCAATAAGTTTGTGATGAAATTTTTG
>ML788442.1:109519-122030 GCA_009831015.1 Picea engelmannii
ATTTGAAAGGCGTAGAGGCGGGTGGAATTTCCGGTTTGGGCAGTGTCTCAGATTTTGTTGTTTGGGAACTGGATGGAAGATATTTGTCAAAACCATCTTCATAAGCTGTTAAAAGGGGTTGCTCCAATCCTGCCTTTAGTTGTTCTTGTTAAATTGTTTTCTCTTCCGGCTGAGCATTGTATAAAAGATCACCGTTTACTGAAGAGCCTGCTGAAAGAGCTGATTGCATCTCACTCGAAGCTTTAGTATGTGGAGTTAATTTGGTAGCAGCAGCATACTTTTTGGTAAGTAAAGAAACATTTTCTTCATAACATCGTGTTTGTATTATTATTAGTCTATGCCCATTCTAAATATTATTACTTAGATACTTGTTACTGAACTAGTTAAAACAGAAGTTTTGCAAGCAGTGAATAAGTAAAAAATTATTATTATTTTATATTAATATTTAAAATGTAAATTATTAATATTTATCATTAGTTTACAAATATATTCAAAATAAAATAATATGATTAATAGCAGTTAATCTGCATAAGTTCAACATAATATTTTCCAAAGCTATTCTTGCATGGAATCTGACATAGGTTTCAATTAATAGAATGACTTTGGTATTGCTTTAATGGATAAATTTCACAGTTTTGCCTATAAATCTAAACTAAAGGAAATCGAATATTCATTGTTTTCTTAATTCCACATCAATTTTATAATTTCACTTAATCATTAGTTTGAACATCAATTTTATAATTTCACTTGTAATCAGTAGTTTGAAGTTTTGCATGCAAATACCAGTGTTTATAAAATTATTCTTCCTATAAATCAGTCTTCGACGTTACCTGTATTTCTGGTAAAATATCTTTTGCAATTTTACATGCAATCGCAACTGTTCCAAAACTATTCCTGTATTGGAGTAATGCTGTAAATCAGTCTTCGACGTTACCTGTATTACTGGTAAAATATCTTTTTCAATTTTACATGCAATCGCAACTGTTCCA
The DNA here is from genome assembly GCA_009831015.1 of Picea engelmannii. NCBI lineage: Eukaryota > Viridiplantae > Streptophyta > Pinopsida > Pinales > Pinaceae > Picea > Picea engelmannii. The sequence continues at coordinate 110,509 of ML788442.1, forward strand.
AAATATTCCTGTATTGGAGTAATGCTGAATTATGAGAGGGTTGCAGCTAAGTGTAACGAATAAATAAATTGTTGATTGTATTACATGGACAGTATTCTTTAGTAGTGTCCAGGGTTTCATGTTTTCTACAACATATATGTACAGTCCTCTTATCACAATCATTGTGCTTGCTTGATTACTTAAGGTTTCATGTTTTCTATAACATATTTAACAGAACAATTTGCCAAAAAAATACAGAACATGTTTTAATTGCAAGAATCTCAAATTGGGGGATTGAGTTATTGTAAACTTTTGTTGTGTTATGTAAATTTGTAAGATATAAATATTTAAATTTGATTTTTATTATAATAAATAATTAATTTAGAGTGTAAATTATTTTGGTTTCCAATTTATAGATGAACATATATTTGGTTTTTAGAAAAAATATAATTCCTGTTTGAGATGCTTGTCATTCTAGTTATTTTATATGGATATTAATTTTAAGGTTACATCATCTTTAAAGAATTTTAGAGAAAATTTAAGAAAATACAAAAGCATTTTATAATTTATATAAGTAAAATTCAAAGCAATAAATATATAATATATAATGATAATATTCAATGCTCATGAGTTAGTCTTTCACCCATTGAGAGTATGGCTATGATTAAGTGTTTAATGTACAAGCACAAGATAATTGACATTGATTCAAATTCCAATCAAAGTTACTTATTACTTAAGAGAGAGTGGCATAAAAATGTTATTTTTTGACTAAACCAATGGAAAATGAAATAGGCCACTCCCTTGAATATTGATACTATTAAAAATCTATCACATGTAAATTTAATGAGAAATTGTGGTGCAATGAAGAAATATAGAATACTAAAAAAAAGGATTACTAACTCCAAGTCAAAAATAGCTTTCTATAGCTAGCTTAAAAAAAGAAAATCAACATTGTTAAAATAACAATGAACTCCCAAGTTTCATATTAACCTAGGCTTTGAACAAATCTTAAAATTTATTGATATCAAAGAATTTGTTGTCTTTATGACAATAAGAGGGTGGAGGATGAAAAACCCTTCTCTCCTACATATGCTTGCAGCCTATATTAAATCTCAGTTTCAAAATATTTATAAAATTAGTGGTCTTCATAACTTGTTAACTCATCAAAACAATAGATATTTGGGAAAGCTTGTATTCTATCTTTTTGAGGATATAAATAAAATATTAAAAAAAACACTAAATTCTTTTTATTTTAAGATTGTTAAGAAAAATTAATATCAATAAACATTAATCATATTTTTTAAACAATAATCATATTAATCATATTTTTTTTAAATGAATGGTCTAGATTCATGCCATCTCAATAATTATTCTTTAACCATAAATGTTATATTAATTTTAATTTGGAAAATATACTTCATCATATACTTAATATCTTAGTTTTTTTAATACAGTCACGGATTGGAATTCATAACACCCTTTGTTTAGAATGCTATCTACATTTTCTAGGGATGTGTTATAACTATTCACGACCATAACATGAACACAAGTCATGGAAAAGGTGATTATGGTAAGTTCTTGGAATTCATAACACCCTGTGTTTAGAATGTTATCTACATTTTCTTGGGATGTGTTATAACTATTCACAACCATAACATAAACACAAGTGATGGAAAAGGTGATCAGGGTAAGTTCATATGATAGAGATAAGGATATACTTATACAAAAGATTGTGATATACTTATATAAAAGATTGTGGATATATGAATTGAAGTTGAGCATATACATGAATGGGAGTACTTTTGAATTGATACTAGAAAAAGGAACAAAGGGAAACATATTTGATGAAGTTTAGTATGAGGAAAAGGACTAAAGTGGAACATATTTGAGGAAGTTGTGGGAGTACATTTTATTCATTAAATATATTTTATATTAATATTTAAAAAGAGAAATTAAAACATATATTTAATTTTTCTTAGAGCTTAGGAACTCTTTAACCTTTTATCTAAATACTTTTCGTTTTAGATTTATAATTAAAAATAAATTTAAGCCATATCAACATTTTCTATGTTTTTCAACATTTAAAATGAGAGAAAACCATATCATTGTTAAATTTGGTAATTTCACAAAAAAAAGATCTAGTTCATTAGCTAGCGCAAAAGAGGGATACATAATTAGTTAATAATAAAACACACCATAAGAACTCAAGGAGAACCCCTTCTTCCTTTAAATCTTGGGTTGACAATGCTCCTTCCTCGAGAGAATGAGCTTCTTTTAATAATTTAACCTAATTAACCTAATTATTAGTAATTTTTGAATCCCCATTAACTTGAATACTTCTCTATCCTTTATCACAAAGTGATTTTCAAAAGTAACCATAAAAAAATAGATCTCTATGCTATAGTTGGTTTCTTGGCTTGTTACATATTTAAAGGTAATAAAAATATTCTCACTTTGGAAAACAATACCTCATACTCCACACATTCCCAGAGTTCCTAGGAAAGCTCCATCAAATAAGTCGTAAGCCATATCTTTAAAAAAAATTGGATCCTTCAAAACTCTCTGTCGTTTAGAGTTTGCAAGTTTCCAAGAGCCTTCATATGAATATTTGAATTGTAAAATTGTCCTTGAATAATAAGAATATCCTTTCCTTAAAAGTCATCGTTTCTTGCTAACTACAATCCCAAAACCACAGAACAAGTAAACGATTCATGTTATACAATGATATATCTCTATACCATCTTTAAAAGCAAGCCTCAAGAGAACCTTCCTTCTATCATCCCTTTATTATCGACATTTTTAATGCTTATGTTTTTGGGAGTACATGCTACGATAATGTAATGATTATCATCCTTAAAGTATCGCTACAACCAGGTTCCCATCGAACTAACTGATGTATGGAAGACAACTTTCAAATCTAAAGAAGGTCTCTTTGAATGGTTGGTCATGCCCTTTGGCTTAACAAATGCACCAACCACTTTCATGAGGTTGATGGATGATGTATTGTAAGAGATGACATTCCTCTCAACAACATCCCCCAACTCTTGGGGAAGACAAGCTGGTTTCAAAACCACTGGAAACTGCTAATTGGATACGTCCCTAAAATACACATCTTGTCCAGAAGCTGGATCTATTTTTCTTTCCTTTCGAATGATGATTGCGAAGAAATCCATAGGTAGAGCTGGTCCTGGGGCCCATCTGGTTTGTCCATGAAACCCTGGATAGTGGACTTTGACCCCCTTAAGGAATCTAGAATGGTAATGAAAGTATAGGCAATTTTTCCTGGATTTCCTCTCGCCTTTTGGTCTAGGGAAGCGCTAGAAGCCATCAGTAACAAATTGGGCTCTTTTGTAAAACTGCAACTATTTATGTCACATTTATGGAAGTCGTATTTACGGAAGCCAACTTTCATAAATGCACATTTAGGGATGATGGGTTCCCTATATGCGCATTTACAGAAGCTGACTACTTCCATAAACGTGGATTTAAGGAAGCTGAAGACATTCGTATATGCACATATACGAAAGCCAACTTCTGTAATTGTGCATATACGGAAGCCAACTTTCGTAAATGTGCGTATACGAAAGACGACTTTTTCAAATGTGCATATACGGAAGCCACTTCCGTAAATGCCCATTTACGGAAGTCGAGGGATATGGGTAGAATGAGAGGGAGAGAAAAAGGGAGAGAGGTGGGGGGAAGAGAGAAGCATGGATATAGAGGGAGGAGGGAGAGAGGGGGCTGGAAATAGATAGGGAGGTAGGGGGATATAGATAAATGGACGTAGGGATGGAAGAAAGGGGAGAGATTGAGAGAAGGAGGGAGGGATGGAGAGGAGCAAGAGTGAGAGGGGGGTTGAGAGAGAGAGAGAGAGAGGAGGGAGGGGGGAGAGAGAGGTTTCGTAAAATCCTCCATTATAAACAAAGAAGGGAATTTTTTCGGAGAAGTTCCGTAAAATCCTCCACTACAATTTGTTCTCCTTGTAGTGTTGACCATGGTCAAGGCCTTGAAACTCATGTTTTGTTTGAAAAATCCATCAATGATGCCCATATCACGCTAAGAGGCCCATGATCTATGTGTAGGTATATGCATATGTGTCAGTATATGCATACTTCTGCATTAGTATAAAGGATTAGTATATAGGATTAATATATATACTGATATATATACTCATTATATATACTAGTATATATACTCAGTATATATACTGGTATATATATTGAGTATATATACTAGTATATATACTCAGTATATATACTGGTATATATAATGAGTATATATACTAGTATATATACTCAGTATATATACTGGTATATATATTGAGTATATATACTAGTATATATATACTCAGTATATATACTGGTATATATATTGAGTATATATACCGACACATATACCTAGTATATATACCAGTATATATATTAGGTATATGTGTCAGTATATATACTTATTATATATATCGGTATATATACTTAATATATATATGGATATATATACTAGGTATATATGTCGATATATATACTAGATATATATACTAAGTATATATACTAGGTATATGTGTCGGTATATATACTCAGTATATATACCGGTATATATGCCTACTATATATACTGGTATATATACTAATACCTATTACATATACCTCCTAACATATACTATATTAAGTATATATATACCGACATATATACCTAATATATATACTAAGTATATATACTTGTATATATATCGGTATATATACTAAGTATATATACTAATTATATATATCAATATATATACTAAGTATATATACTAATTATATATATCGGTATATATACACTAAGTATATATACAGGTATATATACTAAGTATATACACCGACACATATTCCTAGTATATATATCGGTATAAATACTAAGAATATATATCGACATATATACTAAGTGGTTCCTGGTAGTTCCTGATGTGATAGGTTTGACAAATGCCAAACCGCCACTCAGCAAGCCCCATAGCCACGTTCCCAAGAACGTGTGCGCATTCTCAAGAACGTGCACATGTTCTTGAGAAACACGTGTACAATAACGTTTGTGTGCTCCTAAAACAAATTGAAATAAAAATAACATGTGCGCGCTTTAGGAACATGCGCGTGTTCCTAAATCACGCACACGTTATTATTAACAAGAATTCGGGCACATTCCTATTAACATGAAATATTCTCTACCCCCCCTCTCTCTCCCCCTCCCCCACCCCTCTGTCTCTCTCTCTGTCTCTCTCCCCCCCTCTCTGTACCTCCATATATCTTCCTCTCTCTCTCCAACCTCTCTCTTCCTCTCTCTCATTCATTGTCTCCACCCTCTCTCTCTACCCCCTCTTTCCCTCACTTCTTATCACCTTCTTCCCCTCTCTCTCTACCCCACTCTCCACAACATCAAAGAAATCAAATGAATGGATTGTAGGGTTGAGCCAAAGTAGCTCTACATCTAACTCCTTTGTACATATCACTCGAAAATCATTATGATAATAAATTTTTTCCTAAAAKAACTACCAAAATGAGCTCGATATAATTATACCAAATTCCCACAGATCATTCACTCCCTTCACTCAGAGGGGAGGGTTGGATGTACTATTTGTAGAATTGAAAGCAACGAACAGGAAAAGAATCTCATGCAACACCAACTGACACACCAATTTTATATCAGTTGGTGTTGCATGAGATTATTTTCCTGTTTGTTGCCTCCAATGCTACAAATAGTACATCTGACCCAGGTTCGAGTCCCTCCCCTTTGAGTGAATGGAGAGAAGGATCTATGGGAATTTGGTATAATTATATCGAGCTCATTTTGGTAGTTCTTTTAGCCAAATTTTTATTATCATGATGATTTTTAAGTGATATCTACAAAGGAGTTACATACTGAGCTACTTTGGCTCAACCCTACAATCCATTCATTTGATTTCTTTGATGTTGTGGAGAGTGGGGTAGAGAGAGAGGGGAAGAAGGAGACAAGAAGTGAGGGAAAGAGGGGGTAGAGAGAGAGGCTAGAGACAATGAATGAGAGAGGAAGAGAGCAATTGGATAGAGAGAGGAATATATATGGAGGTATGGAGAGGGGGGGAAAGGGAGAGAGAGAGAGAGGAGGGTAGAGAATATTTCATGTTAACAGGAATGTGCGCGGGTTCTTGTTGATAATAACGTGTGTGCGATTTAGGAACACATGCACATTCCTAAAGCGTGCACATGTTATTTTTATTTCAATTTGTTTTAGGAGAACGCACACGTTCTTGTACACATGTTTCTCAGGAACATGTGCACATTCTTGAGAATGCGCACACATTCTTGGGAACGTGCCTACATGGCTTGCTGAGTGGCGGTTAGGGTTTGTCGAACCTGTCACATCAGGAACCACCAAAAACCACTTAGTATATATGTCGATATACATTCTTAGTATATATACCGATATATATACTAGGAATATATGTCGGTATATATACAAGTATATATATCAATGTATATACTTAGTATATATATCGATATATATACTAGGTATATATGTCGATATATATACAAGTATATATAGCGATATATATAATTAGTATATATACTTAGTATATATACCAATATATATACAAGTATATATATCAGTATATATACCACTATATATACTTAGTATATATGTCGATGAATATGAAGATGGGGATGCTGAGGAAATATTTCTTGACAGTCTCATGAACTATTGAACTAGTTCAGATCAGCATGTAGATGTGGTGACTAAGGCATTAATTAAGGAACCTTATATTTTTTATTCTGGCACTTTGTGTATGTTTGCATATTTGGCAGGTCAGGAACAACAATTAAATGATGTGCTCATGCATGTTGATGAAGAAATGGGACTCTTAGAAGAGGTGGCTAAGATAGAGATATTGTTGGTTGAGCATGTATTTATGGACCGTGAAGATGATGAGACAATTTTATGTCAGAAGAAGTAAATGCAGAAAAGGATATGGAACTTTTTGGATATTATATGGAGGATACAATTCAAGATGATTTTGTTGAATTGTATGAGGAGTTGAATTCCTTGGAGAAGAAAATAGTGAACCAAAGACTACATATTCAACATGTGAAGTCAAAACTAGAAGAAGAGGAAATTATCTTGAAAGACAAAGAGGAGAAAGTTGTAAAGCATAACCAACAGAGCATGAAGCAGGTGTATAAACCAGAACTAGTTAAGAGTATTATAACTCTTATGCAGGAAGAGGATATGCAGCAGAAAAGGAGAAGTGACAACAATGACATTCGACCAAGAACAAAGTTGGATAAGGAGTTGATAGATTGTGGAAGCTAATGAGAAGGACATCCAAGGGAATATGTAGCAGAAAGAGGAAGACAAACAGCAAAAAAAGTAAGTTGAATGACGAAATTTGTATCAACAAAGTAAGTCGGAAACAACAACATAAAGTTTGGAGGCCTGGAGAATTGAAGAAAATTGGGGCAGAACAACAACAAGGAAGTAAAACAGATAGACAACTACAACATAGAGTTTGGGATCCAGGAGGACTTCAACAAATGGAACTCATGATCAGGGGATATGTGCATTTTAGCTTTCGTATATGTGCATTTTGGCTTCTGTATATGCACATTTACGGAAGCCAAAATGTGCATATACGGAAGCTCTATATACGAAAGAGAGCTTTCGTATATGCGCATTATAGATTCCGTAAATGCGCATATACAAAAGACAAAATGCGCATATACAGAAGAGAGCTTCCGTATATGCACATTTACGGAAGGAAAAAATTCACATATACAGAAGCCAAAATGCGCATTTACGGAAGCCAAAATGCACATATATGAAAGAGATCTTTCGTATATGCACATTTTGGCTTTCGTAAATCTCTCTTCCGTATATGCGCATTTTGGCTTCCGTAAATGCACATTTACGAAAGCCAAAATGCGAATATATGGAAGGTAAAATGTGCATATACGGAAGAGAGCTTCTGCATATGCGCATTTATGGAAGAGAGCTTCCATATATGCACATTTACAAAAGGAAAAAATGTGCATTTATGGAATCTCTCTTTTGTATATGTGCATTTACGAAAGCCAAAATGTACATATACAGAAGATAGAATGCACATATATGGAATATAGCTTCCGTAAATGCGCATTTTGGATTTCGTATATGCGCATTTTTTCCTTCTGTAAATGTGAATATACGAAAGCTCTCTTCCGTATATGCGCATTTTGTCTTCCATATATGCACATTTACGGAAGACATAATGCACATATATGGAAGCTCTCTTCCGTATATGCACATTTTGGCTTCCGTAAATGTGCATATACAGAAGCCAAAATGCACATATACGGAAGCTCTCTTCCGTATATGCTCATTTTTTTCTTTCGTAAATGCACATATACGGAAGCCAAAATGTGCATATACGGAAGAGATCTTTCATATATGCGCATTTTGGCTTCCATATATGTACATTGAAGGAAGAGAAAATGCACATTTACGGAAGCCATAATTTGCATATCTCTCTTCCGTATATGCGCATTTTGGATTTCGTAAATGCGCAAATGCAGAAGCCAAAATGCACATATACAGAAGCTCTCTTTCGTATATGCACATTTACGGAAGACACAAATGTGCATTTACGGAAGAGAGCTTTTGTATATGTGCATTTACAGAATCCAAAATGTGCATATATGGAAGAGAGCTTCCATATATGCACATTTTGGCTTCCATAAATACGCATTTACAAAAGACAAAAATGTGCATTTACGGAAGAGAGCTTCCATATATGTGCATTTTGTCTTCTGTATGTGCGCATTTATGGAAGACAAAATGCGCATATACAGAAGAGAGCCTTCCATATATGCGCATTTTGGCTTCCATAAATGCGCATTTTGGCTTCCGTATATGCGCATTTTGTCTTTCGTATATGCGCATTTTGGCTTTCATAAATGCGCATATACAGAAGCCAAAATGCACATATACGGAAGCTCTCTTTCGTAAATGTGCATATACGGAAGAGAGATTCTGTATATGTTCATTTTGGTTTCTGTTTGTGTGCATTTATGGAAGCCAAAATGCACATTTTGTCTGCAATAGATGCACATATACAGAATCTCTCTTCTGTAAATGCGCATATATGGAAGACAAAATGCACATATACAGAAGAGAGCTTCCGTATATGTGAATTTTGGCTTCTGTATATGCACATTTACGGAAGCCAAAATGTGCATATACGGAAGAGAGATGTGCACATTTTGGCTTCCGTAAATTCCCATATATGGAAGAGAGCTTCCGTATATGTGCGTTTTGGCTTCTGTATATGCGCATTTAAGGAAGCCAAAATGCACATATATGGAAGCTCTATATACTAGTATATATACTAGGTATATATGTCAGTATATATACAAGTATATATACTTGTATATATACAAGCATATATACAAGTATATATACTTTTATATATACAGACATATATACCTAGTATATATACAAACATATATACCTAGTATATATACGAACATATATACCTTTCGTATATATAGCTAGTATATATACTGAGTATATAAGAATTCATGTTGTTGTAAAATCATGGGATGAACTCGCTAGGGTTCAATAGCAGGCTTAATTACATAGGCTGCAACCTGTGGGTCTATGGTGATGCAGACCTATTAGGCATCATTAGCCTTCCTAGGTGCATCCTATATACCGATATATATACTGGGCATATATAGCATTATATATATCCGTATATATACCAGTATATATACATGTATATACACTGACATATATACCTACTATATATACTGACATATATACTAAGTATATATACCGATATATATACTTGTATATATACCGACATATGTACCTAGTACATATGTCAGTATATAGACTAAGTATATATACCGACAAATATACCTAGTATATGTCGATACAAATACTCATATATATACTTAGTATATATATCGATACATATACTTAATATAGTATATCGACATATATACCTAGTACATATACTTAATATAGTATATATACCAGTGTATATACTAGGTATATGTGTCGGTATATATACAAGTATGTATACTGGTATATATATTAAGTATATATACCAGTATCTATATCGACATATACTAGCTATATGTGTCAGTATATATACTTTGTTAAGGTCCTAACCCGCACATAGGTAGATCAATGTATTCGGATGTAATAAAGGTCAATATTAATAAGACCTTTCAATAAAATAGAATAAGGCGGATGTAAGAAGACCTAATAGAAGCTTTCACTTCTAGAAGGATCTTCCTCTAGATGCTTCTCTTAATAGACATATTTAGTATAAATAAGGGTCGAGGGTATGAAAACCCTAGCTTGGAGATTATTGTAACAGAGCGTTGCTCGACTGGAGGTTGCCCCCTCGAAGAGGCCTGTGAACATTGCTATCTGAATCAAACTGTTATTCTGTTGCTATTTCATATATCATTTCTGTGTATTGTGAAGATTATGTTGGATATTTTACTGTTATTCTATCATTTCTAGCATTTCATTTCTGTTTTGCATATTTTATATATCTGGTATCTTGCAAGTGGTATCAGAGCACTTTCCTTGGAAAAAATTGTGGGTATTTTTTTTTTTTTTCAGGGTAGAGACGTATTCCGGCGTCTTTAAGCCACAGAGATCTGTTGTTATGCACATAAACCCGCGGTTGAGGGATTCATACACGCAGGAAATACAAGTGGTTCTTAAGCGCACATCTGTTGGCCACCCTTGTAACCCCTGTTGGTACCCCTTCGAGTGGTAGCACATCAGACAACACATGTGTACGGATCGGCCTAGATTTCCTGAAGCCCTCTGTAGATAAACCTATCGGCCACCGGACTGCTATAGTGTCACCGAGAACAACACTCGGGAAGATACTCTCTAGTACCTGGGTAGTCGCGTAGTACGGCTGAGGGTACGGTCTATCCTCCTTAGTTAGTGCCCTAAGATATTGGGCCGAGTACTACTGTTGGACCCCGCACGTATATCAGAGAGCTATAGCACAGGGAAAACCCTTATCTGTAGAACCCTTGAATACCTAACCCTTGGGGAACATAAACAACAACATAAACAAATTAAACTGGCAAGATCTATTAACCCGCATCTGTATTCGGGTTGCTAAGTAAATACTCTCTGGTTCAGAATTTGGGGATTTCAACACTGCAGCATTCTTCAGACCAAAGCATAACCCCGCATTAGATTCATCTCTCCGCCCTTATTACTTTCATCCATATCATTTTTCTGCAAAAAATTTTGACCCCACCCGCACCCTTTTCAGTTCACCCATTTTTTCACCATTATTTGAGACCTATTCCATTAGATTCATCTCTTCTCCCTTATCACTTTTATCCATATCATTTTTCTGCAAAAATTTCTGACCCCGCCGCTCCCTTTTCAGTTCACCCATCATCATGGCCCATACCCGTAACCAAGAACTAGAGTCTCACTTCAACACCCTGCAATCTGGTTTACTTGAGACCCAACAAGAAGTGCAACAACTCAGTGCTACTATTGCCTCCCGTGATG